>PQWD01009607.1:0-49230 GCA_019425675.1 Leucinodes orbonalis | reverse complement strand
AGGGCGAAAGTTTTCTACTGAAGAAGATTTGGTTCGCTTTTCATGAAGAATAGATTTAATTCATAAAGAAAAGTGGGAGGACTGATAAATGAGTGGTTTGTGCGTATGACTAAATGCATTAATTAACGGGTTAGGTCTATTTGCAAAAGTATGATATATGTAATTATACGACAGTATTTTATTGAACACCATAGTATTTCATATTATTACAAAATCTGAGTTAAAATAACGATGTGCTTACTCTCAGCTGGAAAACTCATTTTTAATGATAATTTATTAGTCTTCAAAGTTAGATGGGCAAGTCATTTTTAAAGTACATTAATTGTCAAAATTTGTAAACAAAAGGATAACACATACAATTTAAAGCAACTTTTGCTAAGAGACCGTTATAGTACACGCAACATTTAATGTAGTTGTAGTACAAAATTCACAAACTATGCGTACTAATTACTGATGCGTGACGTCATAAATAGGTGTGGTAATGTGTTTTTAGAATTGGAAAATGTCTGTGAGTTTTAATGTTAACGGAGTAATTTTTTTACCAATGTTTCTATTATTATGCGGTCCATCGATATAATAACAGAAAAAGAATTGTCATCATCCCTATTACTATTTAGTAGCTTTTCGATGTATTCCGGTATTGTGTAATTGAATATCAAAATCAATAACATTGTTTGTAGAACAAAACGATCGCAAATATTAACGCCTACATTTATTTAACCGTCCAATTGAGTTATGCCAACAATAAATAATGGAGCCACTTATTTTCACAAGGGATTCTTGAACAGCTTTTTCTGATGATGGCTTATTATTAAAATTAATTGGAAAATGTTATCAACTTTTAGCGAAGGATTATTGAATATCGTTTTAATGTTTGCGTGTTTGTATTATGGTACAAATCATGTTGATGATGTTGATATAACAACACCGCTAAATTAAAACTTTTGATGTATATGGAAAATTTTATATTGATGTAAAATGTTGTGTTCGGTAACCCATTTTAAGTATTTAAACGTTTTTAATACTTGTATCGTATAATGAATATACTTTTTAGGAATGTTAGAAAAATATTATATCATGTAAGCATGTGCACAATTTGATTAAATACATTAAGATAAAATCTTAATAAAAAATAAATTGTATTATTACTGTCTCATATTCTAACCATAGGTATGAGTTTCGGCGATTGCCATAGCCTTGCTTTTAAATCAGCAAAGTAGGTACGTCAAATAATTGCAAACCTGACACCAGTTCTAAGTGCTTAAATCTCTCGTAATTGATTAAAAAACAAACAGTTTGCGATTTTAATATAGTTTTAGAGATCGTTATTGCACTGGTAATAAATGGGAAACAAATTTCCTTTGTAATGTATTAATTGCAGTAGATCTACTTCGTTACGGCTTCTTACCGAAGAAACCAATTTGATAGTATTGCCAGGGTGCATTTATTTTGAAGCAGGTAATTTAGCATTGCGTATTCGGTTCAGGGGTTTAGGGCGTTCGCAATGAGGCTCTGGCTTCTTTCCAGCATTTTGTACGTGAGCCACACACAAGAAATCATTACTTGTAGCCAGTCTTGCGTATTGACATGTACACCTCATCGCTCACTATTGGATGCAAGCGGTTTACATAAAAACGTTCGTGAAGTATTTTCGGTCTTTTGTTGACCTTTTGAGCTATTGACACCACGATAAAGGAAATCCATCGTAGCTAGGGCATATTTCATATTATATTGAGGTAGTTTAAATTGTATACATTACATATGATACGTAAGGATTGAATCCTATAGCATATAACTCGCCTGGAATAATTGTTAACTATCACTCATATAGACTCTCACTTTTTAATCCAATACTCAGTAATACCATAGGCATTGCTGTAATCGTGAGTTATATGATATTATATTTGTTAGCATTTATAAAAAGAATATTGGTAACACATTTTTTCTATGTAGATAAATTGTTGGTAGAAAAATACGTAAAGTAACTACATTTTTAAAAAAATAATTTAATATAAGAGCGTCGGTGGCTCAGTGGTGTGGACTGTCACCTTCCTACCGGGAGGATCAAATCCCGACACGTACCAATGTATTTTCGAATTTTCGAAAAATATATGTACGTTATCCGACGCTCTTACGGTGAAGGAAAACATCGTGAGGAAACCTTCATGCACGCCTGCGAAGAGATTCGAAGGTTGTGTGTGAAGTCGTCCAATCCGCACTGGGCCCGCGTGGACGACTAAGGCCTAATCACCCTATACGGGTAGGCTCGTGCCCCTCGGTGGGGACGATTAATGAGCTGATGATGATGATATGATGAATTTATATTTAACAAATCCTTTCAAGATTACAAATGAAAATGGTTTCAACGATACCTTTACTAGCAGTGAAATCGTGTAATATGCGTGTTTTATTACATTGGCACAATGTTGGTAAAGTAATAAAAGTGAGTTATGTTAAGAGATACATTTAAGCAATAAATAATGTACCGAGATAACGTTGAACGTAATAAAAAGAACTTTCCTAAGACTAATTGTTTTTATTTGGTAAGCGTCATAGTTGTCAAATTACTTATATGATGATAAGTTTTAAGTGTTCATACTTTTTACTAAAGAACCGTAAACTGCTAATTTACAAGCCCAAAACGTCCAATGGCTGTAGGGTTATAAGATTTGTAATGTACCAAGTGGGTCTAATGTAGATAATTGGGTGTTAGTGAATGCGATCTCAAGATCTTTTACAAGTAAATTAAAATTCAGTGACACAATTCTGCAACTGTTAATTGATTGTTCTAATGTCATAAAAGTTACTGTTATTAATACTCGTACATACAAAGTAACTTGGACCATGTATCGCTTATTACTGTTGTTCCAAGACAGCAAACATATTTTAGTCGTTATCTTGGTGCGTGCAATGCTTGCTTACGTGTGTTGTGCACGCACGACGTTTTGGCAAAGCGTAAATCTGCAACGAAGGCGGGTCGCGCGAGACGCCTCGGATAATCGCGGTTTAACTAACCGTGACAGCATCTGCCACCCGCGCCCACCCGCCCCAATACTCCCTTAATGAGCTCGAGACAATCTTTTATTGTCTGTTTGGACTGGGATAAATTGTGATAGATGATCCTTCGAGTCCCAGATTTGGAGCCAGCTCTATCTGTCTTCCAATTTATATCGAGAGCACTCGCTAAGCGCTCATCCTTCGCATATGTTGGACTTAGGTACGTATACGGACTGTTTTATACAACACAGTTCCGCCAGCCGCATTCATTTCTCGTCTAATGAAATGCGAGCATCGTATACTGTTTTTTTTTTATTTTAGATCTGGGACGAGAGATTCTTTTTTGAGGACACGTTGCGCTTATGAAAAATACGGGGCATTACTACGCTCGTTTTGTTAAGCCGCTAGTGACGCGCGATTTCGCCCCGCCCGGCGACAATATACGATAGGGCTATTTCGTAATGGAACCAAATGTATTTAAAAACTCCACCGAAATGTCTTCTCACACCAGCTTACAGATCTACGTTACGCAAATATAGTATATACGTTTTCATTTACCGCTTAGAGCGGTGATGTTAAGAAATTTTTCTTTTACTTCAAAGGACTGATGCCTCCAAACTGTAACGTTCTAGCGACACGAATACTTAATCCTTGTCGTAGTGAACAATGTTCCTACGTGAACGTGGAATGTGCGTAAGCGGGCGTAGGTGATGACGAGTTTTGGCAGACAAATGAGAGAGTCCCAGGGGCCGGGGTCGAGTTACTCATGCCCTACGACATTGACCGAAGGTCTAGTCAGCCTTGCTCCAGCCATCTCCCTGCAATTCCGCCGCCAAACGACTCCCTTGTCTGCTTGGCCCCTGAAAATATACCGGGAAATCCCGACGTTTTACTTTTTATAACCCTGCTTATCTTACTTTGCAACATAATACAGCCATCCGCATTGCGTTTTCAGTCGAGTAATCCTTATGTTCGCTGATGAGGGAATTAGTCTTGTGAATCGCAGCCTAAAATGTATGAAAGGGTAAGCTTAATGTACGTTTAGGTCCGCATTAATGACAAGATGCTTGTAATTTCATTTTGCAATGTAAACTTGAAACTTAAGTAATTTTTTACTTTATTACTTATTTGGCATAACAAATCTCGCTCAGATAAACTTGGCAGTTTACTAGAACTTGTATACTGTATTACTAACCTATTAACTTAAATTATTTGTAGCTATACCGTCTGCTTGCACGACAACAACTAGAAAATATTGAGAAAATTTCATATGCCTTTTTAATATTTCGAAAAAAGCATACGTTGTACTACTGATTTGGATACACAATTAACATATTACTATAATAAATTTAATAAGTTACTGTAATAAGTTTAAGCTGCTTTTGAGTTATAGCCAGATTTCAAATATTTGGACTAAAATCATCATAATATTTCATGATTTAGACAGCTAACAGACTACTAAGCAGGCTGATCTGATTATTATCAACAGAGTAAACGACGAAAATCCATAGTCGAAAAGTCAACCTGTGAGTAGATAGGTACTTTACTAACTAGGTTATTATACGTGTACATAACACGTATTGTTTACTTATCGTGTGAAATCACATTAAAGTCTTATCAAAATTTAGTTGTAATAAATTCTAGGATAGCTGATCGGATTACATTTTATGTGTTTGCAATAACATTAAGGTGAAGGTATAGATCAAATATCGTAAGCTTAAGAAAACGCGATTCCTGCCAAACTGAAATCTCCACAAATACTAAGTACATGGCGAAAGACGGTGATTTACCGTGCGGTCCACCGTCGATCCTTTATTGAATACTCCGTCCATTGAAAAGAAAATCGTACATTTTGACATGACCGAATTTATGACTTCCATTTGTTCGTCTGACAAATGGCAATTAAAAGTCGCCTGTGGTTTCCTTTGACTGCAGAGTTTTACTTCCAACTTTAAAATTTTATTTCTCATGGAAAGAAACCTGCAAAAGGAGCTGTTTGAAAAACATTCGTCTTCTTCTAGTTTTTAATTTACTTAAGTGTACTTTCTCATTGTAAAATGTAAGACAGAACAATAAATAACATCAGAACTTATAAGTAATATAGCTAACAATAACCTCGGGTTAAATACTCACGCAAAGTACTTGAAGAAATCAAGTTGCAAATTGTTTGCGATTATGTGACCACTTCATATCAATATAACGGTCAAGAACCGAAGAAGTGTAGGTCCTGCATAAATAGGAACATTTTGTATTAATGGATATCGTAATGCAGCTATTTAGTAGAGCCTGCGAGCGGTCAAGAGGATGCCTGGACAAAGCAGGCCCGTTACGTCAACCATTATGTCGATATATTAACATCTGTTTCTTATTCTCTACGAAATAAAGTTGAGTTTTATAAGAAAATCACATATCCCTGGCGGGGTATTCAATATCGATTTATACTTTACCCTTTATCCGTCTCCCTAGCGAGTTCGCGATACCTGCTACAAAGTTTATTTGTATATGTTTAATTAAAGGAGTTTGTGTTTATGTACTCACAGGGTTCAATATTTCGGAAACTCATTAAACTAGGTATTGATTTTGTGTCATTATAATGTAGCAAACTTTATTACATTTTGCGTTCTTGGAATCGAGAACTTAACAAGATTATAATCGAGATCTAAAATCATACAAGAAGCAAAAATATTATCAACATAGTCATTATAAAAAACTGAAATAAACATTATGTAATATGATTAAATTATCAAGTTTTCGTCATAAAAAAGGGATTAACACGTGTTATTTGTAAGAAAATATATTTCAAAAAGTACTTAAGACAACCAGCCAGCTTGCGATACGGCAAGCAATTTAAAAAATATTAGATGGCTATCCTTAGTTGAGTAAAGCAATATTTTGGTTTCTGATACTAGACTTTGAAGACTCCTATAAGTTTAAGAAATAATAAATTGCAATAAATCGTTTATATATACAAAACATTCAAGAAGTATTAACAACGCTTGTGGGCACATAAGTGCGTAATACTAAAAGTACATTTACAACAAAAACCTTTTACGCGCAGCGCAGTCGTGTTAGCCGAAATGAAATTGTAGCGCAAGAGAGGCAAAGCGTATGCCTTCTTTATAGGCCAATTAGTTTCGAGGATATTGTATGCGTTCATTATGCCTTGGATACAATTATGTACTGTACAATGTATGGAACCGGGTTACCATTATTCATACCCAAACTGTTTGGTGTTGCTATAGAAACATAGACCCTTATTTATAAATACATTTCAGGTTTATGGAACATGTATGTCTTCATTTATCTATGTATAATTTGTACTAATTATCAACACCACAATTTTTGGATTGATTTAATGTCTTCATATTTTTCTTTCCTTTGTTTATTCCGAAAATTGTAATTTGAATACAAATTCAACGTGTGCGAGTCGCAAAAGTTAGAGACAATACAACGATATAAGGTATTAATTAAATGTCTAACCACTTTGAAATAAAAAAATTATATTTAAAGTTAATATTTAGTTTGCTATACATGAACCAAGACCATGACATGTAGTGTTGAATTAAATTAACAAATACTTTAAATGCAGATGCAAAAGTGATGTTATCTTGTTTAATATTGAAAACATGGTATTGGCGTAGCCTTATAAAATATATAAATCAATTTTATACATATTTAATTTTTATGCTCCAAGTGAAACATATAAAGTTTTTTTATAAAATAAAGAATTCTGAAGGAACCACTTAGCTTGTTGTTACTATTTCGCAACTTTGGACTTTCCTCAATTTGTGACGTAACTCCTAATGGCTAACTTAGAGTGTTTGTGTTTAGATATTTTTGTCTCTAAAAATACTGAGTTGCGAAACTTTTTTTCATTTATCAAGTTAAGTATTTTCAATCATTTTTGCGTTATATTTACTACTAACTCATTTGGGGCAATAAAGTTACATAGTATATGTATTTTGAGTGAAAGACGAAAGCAGTTAATTGTTATTAAAACATATGTACTTTTGTAGTAACCTCGGAATAATATTAATAATTCAATATTACATATTTTGTTCGGTATAATTGTTAACAAATATTTGCGTTGGGTATATGTGTGTTCCGATATGAATCGATACTGTCTAAATAGAAATATCCCGTGAAGTATAAGTGCTTTAAGCATGTATTTGTTTCAAATGCTTGTGAAATTACTGGTTATAAGATACATAAGAGTATCGAGCGCAGGGCATTGTTGAAGGAATATATAATTACTTAATTAATTATCGTTACTAGTTTTCTTGGACACTGCATCTATCATAGACGTACTCGTATCTGTTAACGTAAATGTAGCGAACGAGCCGTCTCATCCATTTCTCTTTACTATGGCTGGCTACAGTCTACTGGCATATACATATATACTTATGTACTAACTCCATTGAGTCATTTTGATCATAATCTTCCAACATCAGTGCATCCTTACAGATCTCTGGTACTGCTGGAACCTCATTTGATGTTTGGCAGAACGCGTCGCAAGATATTATACCTAGTACCTTGATAACAAAATCTCATAAGATGCTTTTGATACTTTATACACTTGTTAGAAAATTAGTAGTTTGTTTGGTTGCTATGAAATAATCTATGAATGAAATTTTCGGACGCATTAGCTCGATTAAAACAAACAAAGTCGTCATAATTAAGGCTTGCAGTAAGATTTCTACACCGCATAAGATAGCTCTTCAAGATAACGAACGCTTAATTATATTAAACTTTATTACGCATATTCTACGACGCCTGTGGAGTGATGTGATACGGCCCCTCATTATTAAATAATGTGGTTACCATTATGGAAGGCTTAGAAAATTACTTGAAATACCCAGCTTGGCTTAAATTAATTTCAAACATTCAATTGAAACAAAATTCTCAACAAATTACAATAACGAATTTTCGAACCGAGCTTTTTAATGGCTTTTTTTGTATAAATTAATATCCTAACATACAACACAAATCTAAACTAGGAGCCTACCATTGCAATTATAAAAAGTGAATTTCCTTTAGCGGATATTCTAGTAAAGAAAATAAAAAATATTTTTTATGTAGACCGTTATATACAAATCAATACAATTTAATCAAATAACAACCGAGTTTCCAACTAAGTATGCATACAATCGAGAACAATCTGTCGAGATCTATTAACCGTTACTAAATCAAACTTGTTTTGTGTGTTTTTTCGTTTTCTTGTAATCAAAGTTTTTGAATACACTTTTAGGACCCTTTTCCTGGCAATTAATGAAGGACACATCATCGGTGCCATTAGTGCAATCATTTTTATACTCATTAAACCAGATGTAAACAGTGGCACGAAACGGGGCTTCCTTGACCCAGATGATGTATCGAAAGTCATAAGAAAACATCGTACGAAAATTTTTCGTTTTGTTTGTAATGTTTTAGTTAGGCATATCGTAACACAAACTATGTATTTTCATTTTTCTACCTAACCATAAAATAAATGACAAAACGAATAAATTATAAACTCAGTATAACCTACCTTAATTAATAAATTGCAAAGAAAATTCGTAGTTAAGATCCCATAGCAATAATGTGCACACATGGATATGACAGTCGATTACCCTAGCAAGATGAATGCTGATGTAAGGCATATGTCTAACATATTGAGTTGAACGGGAGGTTTTGATGGTGGCCCCTTATTATGATCTTGTGTAACAGTTGGTAGGAGACTGCTTACGCCAACACTAAACTTAATGAGATAATACGCATCAACCGACCAAGGGTCGCACCGTCGCTAAACATGTTATCTTGTTTGGATGCGCAGCCAAGAAATTGTATTATTTACATGGATAATATATTGCATCTGTTAAGCTCTTTAACTCAGTAAATACTTTATATCATATGATCCGAGTAATCAATCAATAGATAAATAAAATAATGTGGCTGATATGATGATGCTGATGAAAAATTCTAGACATCGCGTTTATCAAAATATTGTTATTTACCTATAGTACGGTAGTGATTTGAAATATACCTTACACTGGTTTATCTATACAAATACGATTTTATTACATATATGAGTTATCAATAGGCAACAATCCTTAAGAAGTGACAGAGCGTATAAGTTTATAAGTAAACATTCAATGTTGAACAATGATACATTCATTTGGTTTGTGAAAATTTTAATTCATCGACCCAATAAGTATGTATATACCAGAATATATTTATTATTTCAATTCAATGAATTACGAAACCTTAAAAGACGGTTGAAATTAATTAATTTACATGTTTATTTTGCAATTGAATATTAACAATATTGCGATATATCAATTAAGATATTAGGCTTATTTTGTAAATTTTGCATCATTATATTATTTCGCGTTATCGTTCGTACATATTTGTCATTTAGGTATGTGTGTAGCAAACATAAGACATTTTATTTTGAAACGAGTATCTACTGTTATTGCTTGTAATATGTTGTGATTTCCAACGAATAATTTTAATTGTATGAAATATAAACAATCATAAAGTGCCGCCGTGCCAGAGGCCTTGCAAATATTCATGTGAGACGGTGTAATTTACCTTAAGGTGAACCAAATGCTCGTTTGCCTCTTATTTAATTTTAAAAAATAGAGAATCCACGCGAACCGAACTTGTTTTGAATTATTATCTATATCTCTGTCTCAAAGTATAAAAAGTATATAATGTCTTTTACATAGTAACAGACAATAGTAATTTTGTATACAAAAATAAACCTATTCATTTCTGGTAGGGTCAAAATTAAGGCAATTCTGACAATGATTGCTGACTGGATCCTTCCCAAGTTGCGGCCCTTATCTGCAAACCCTGACCATTACTAGTAATGGAAATCCAATTACTATTTAAGCAAGATAAACTGGGAACGTGCGTGCGCCGACAGGCAGTCTAACCTACCAAACTCACACACGAAAATTTCAACTTTGAATCCAACAAACAATGGATATATCTATGACCCTATACGACTTTATTCTATAGAGTAATGAAAACTTTTGTATTACTTGGCATACATTCAGAACGTTGACTCTGAAATAATATAGTGCTCTTGTAAACTGTGAGACTAGGTCAGTTGAGAACCAAAGGATTAATAATTTTAAATTCTCAGAAATGCATCCGTGATAGAATGAACAAACTTGACCTGAATATAATTTCTAGTAGGATTTTGAGACAAACTATTGATTAATTACTTATATAGGCGTCCATTGAATTTTAAATCAATCTTTACTTACGTTAAGGAACAACCCAAAACACATTAAATATAAGACTGTTGCTAAACGTTGGTGGTTTTACAATAGTATTTTTTATTGTGTATTTTTTATAAACCTATTAAAGGGTTTATTTATATTGTACAAGCAATACATATTTATTTATTGTTGCATATTTTTTTTCACGAAAATAGTGTTAGGTACATTACGTACATACCTATTAATATTGGGAATTTTAATAAATAAACAGCTGCTTCATTTGTGGGTAAATAAATACCTTGTATGCTCATGTTGGCTAAAGATGTTTCAAAGCACGTTCGCTTGCAATAATAAGTTGCAAGCGAACGTGTAAAATTAAATGGCCACATATATATTTTACGTTGTAAAATAAAACATATATATTTTACGTTGTAAAATATATATGTGGTCATTTAATTTCCGCGTCGTTATCAGCGCCTTGATAATAATTCGTTTAGATATAGCTTAAGCAGACAAATAACGTATGACGCTGAGTTTTCCAACTAAAATTAAACTCAAATGACGCCGCTATAAATCTGTTAAGTTTTCATAATTCTCTTTTATCTCGCCAATTTGTGGGAGTACTGCGCGAGGTAGTTGGACGCAACATTTATCATGTTTCAAAAGCCGCTGTTGTATCAAGATTCTATTTTATTTTATGGTCATGCTTACATTTACATGAACTGATGAATAAGTAAGCATTTCGATGTGTACTAGTGGCATATCGATAAAGAAAACTCTACTATTACAATAAGAATCGGCGACCGTTTTATAATTATCCGTAGAAAGTTAAAAGTAGACGTTTTTTGTAGAAAGACATTTTTAAAAGTTCAAATCTAGTATTTTAATTCATTTTGTAATATGCGCACGGCTTATGTGTCGCCTTATTGTTCAAATATTTCAAGATATACTATGGATATTAAAGAGTCCGTAGTCTTTTATTGACTTCATTTATTCAAGCTAACGCTCTAATTTATTTGTACAAGCAGGCAGACTTGGAGGTCTAAAATAGACTAGCTGGAAGCGTTGGTTGTAAAGCAAAGCCTCTCGGACCAGAAAAGAAAATAATTATGATATTATTTAATACATAATATTGGAGGAACAAAAATCCCTAGGGAGCCTAGAAGTCCCTTGCGCCGGGACGCTAGGTCACAAGAGTCCTAGCGCAGCTTAACATATAAACATTGTTATATATAAAAATAGAGAACTTGCTCCGAAGGGTCCCGAAGAACCAGGGTTACGAATATACGGTAAATAGGAAGTAGTGTGCCTGATCGTAGATCCTAGAATAATAAAATGAATGAATGTTGTATTCAAATTAATAAGTAAGTAATTAGGTTCAATCAATAAAAAATACACTTTTCTTCAAATCGGAACTAAGATTTAAAAAGTAGTGTGTGTTTTCGTTTTTTGAATGAAATATCGATGAGCATTCAACTCTCTACATGATCATTTTTATTACACAGCCTCGTAAATAATATATCTCTCGTACCTATCTTACTATTATATATTGCCTATTTGTAATGAGTACATATAATATAATAAGAAAGGTATACATTATATAATGGCCATAAAGACGTATTGATTATATCTGGATGTTGTCCGGTAAGGTTCCTACATTTTGTCGTAATTTACAACCCCAAAGGAGAATATTGCTTAGCTGAACTTTTTTTATTTATTTTATGAAATAAACTCATAATTTATAAGAATATGTAGGTGCACTGAAATGCAAAATATTTGTAAAACTCAAGGCCCCAGGTCTACAAAATTTAATAGCGTTTGACGGTAATTACTCTTCAGTTATATGTAAGCCAGCTTCTAACAACTTTTATGAAAAGAAGCTATAAAATATGATTAAGTTATTAATTGAATCCAATATTATTATAGCAAAGTCCAGCCTTCACAATTTAAGAAAAATAATCGTTTGTTATATATAGAACCTGTATGTATGTGTAAAACTTTAGATTCAAAAATTATAGTCGGATCCTAAATAATTCTAGGTTTAAATAACAAACACCAAACAAAGGTTAATCGTACTTACTTATAGACTTTTCTTTTGCATACCAACTGTCATGTTACGACACGCATGTTTGTACTGGCCAGCGATTGAATTTGTTACCCTCGGTCTAATATCCGATGTTTTAGCTATTACACGACATGAATTGTCAAACATATAAAAACTCTTTTTTTGTACCTACCTATTTAAATACGAGATTTTGCTTTTCCTTAGTAACACGTATATTTATTCTCTTGCAGCCTCGCGTATACGATACGAGATCACAAGCGGTAACATAGGCGGGGCGTTCGCCGTCAAGAACATGACTGGCGCCATCTATGTGGCGGGCGCACTTGACTACGAAACTAGAAAGCGAGTGAGTAATCTCTACATGCATTTCTACTCTGCTAAAATTAATATTAAAGAACTATAAATTCAGTATATTTTGTATTGGAGAGCTCAAATGAGTCAACTCCACCGAAATGATAACACGTCCCTACCGAGACTTTAAATTATGTTTCACCGAGGCGTCCTTACGATACCCTAAATAAAATGACTTATGTACTCAGAATGAACCTCAAAAGCTAAGAAAACGATCAGACAAAATCAAATACTCTCTCGATTTATATTTGACAAATTAATGGTTATTTAATGAATTCAATTACCATCATTATAACATGCTTTTACTCGTAGGTCAATGTACAGACGACAATCAAATTCAAGAATTGTTATTCTAAGTATAATCAACTCTTCGAGCCCGGTGGTAAATTCAACAGTAGTTTTCAACTTTTTTGAACGGACGATGCCAAAGTGTCTTGTATAGACTTATTTGAAGAAATATATTTTTTTAGTTCGAGAAAGTATATATTTTAAGTTGATTGGTAGTTGAATTCAGTTGTGGAAAAACAAACAATGATTGCGTGGCTGTTTACTAGATAAGTGAATCATTTCAAAATACGTAATGAAATGTGACAAATTACTGTACCGATCTGACGTCGAAGTTTTGTCTGTTGACGACGGTAAATCCTGAACGAATACGAATCCATAGCAAATCAAATTATATCTGAAGGGTTGTGAAATGAATTACAGAATACAATACAAACGTTTTATTACTTAGAAACGTTACAGAACTCGCCGACATTGTTTTGTATTAACAAATTAAATCTCATTCAGCACCCGATGTACTAAAATTATTTCAAACAATGAAATAGAATTCCGTATTTACTTCCAATTGAATTAAAACACAATGAAGTCATGTTATATAGATATTTTTATTATTTAATAACGTTTTACGTAAATAAATTTGCATGTTGCGTAGCCCTTATTGTAACTCATACATTATTAGATAAGATATTGAAAACAACTAGTAGCTTTTAATATTGACAAATGGCCCCTGAGAGAGATGATAGGAGCACGAGTGTATTCGGAATATAAATGTTTAAATAAATCTATATCCGACTTTGAGGTTCGAATGTGAAAACACCCCAGTTTTTATATATTTTGGCAGCATTACGGTGATGTGAGTTCGCAAACACTAATGGAACTTGTAAGCAGAAAGAGCTGACGTTTTCTAAAATAAGGACTTATTCGTGTTGTATTTGCCACTTGGTAGCTGAAGTTACGCTGCGACCGCAGTGTCACAATGTTTGGGAAAGTAGTTTTCGAGTATAAGATTTTCCAGACCGTACAGAAGTCGAAGTTCGAAATAAAGTATTTCCGGCTTGATATCGATAATTTATAAATTCACTTAAAGCTAACCTGATCGAACCCGCACAAAGTTCTTTTGTTGGTAACTTTTATTATAACGTCTGAATAATAGTCGGAACCGAGGGGTTAACGTGACCACCGAAGCTCGTAATCATCTTTATTATCAGACAGTTGGGTGATTCAGCCTGTAATCATTTCCATTATCCAATAACGGTCGACTACAGGGCATAGACCTTCCTGCACAGCATAGCAATAAGGAGATAGGGCCGTAGCCCACTACGCTGGTCCAACGCGGATTGGTACGTGTTAACAACTACTAAGGTTGTATCCGGCACCGACGGCTTCACATGTCGTCTAAAGCACGGAATCATCTTTCTTTTCACGCAGTCAAGTGACTGCCTACAATCTCCTTGCCAAACTAGGGAAATTGCACTAAGTGCATTTGCTCGCGGGATTTAAACTCACGACCCACAGGCCACACAACGATCTATGCCGGACGTTGTGCTAACTAAACCACAGAGGCATTTCCATTGATTCACAGATTCAGCCTGTAAATATCTTAACCAAACTGGGGAAAATTCAAAAAGTGAAACATTACATGTATTTAGTAACTTTTTAAAGCAGCCGTTTGCTAATAAAATAAAATAAAAAAGTTTATAATATCTCCATATTTAAGAATTGTATACAAAAATAATCTTAAGTCTTTTATTTTACAAATATTTGTGGATTGGTAATAAGATCATCCAAAGGTCATGCCTGTCTCTGCTTGTACTTGCTAACTCTCAGCTACGTAAAAATAAACCATCGTATCTCGGCGGGATTTCGCTACTGAAACTTATTTTTACTACTGAAACTTGGTTTCATTCACCGCAATACGTAAGTTTAAGCAAACCGGCTAGGAAAAGTTTAGTTTTCGAAATAAATATCGACGGAATATTTAAATTTTCTTGTAAAAAGTACAATGTTAGAATTTAATATAATTTTTCTATATACCTTACTATTATGGCTCGCAAACAAATTCACCAACCAGATACTAGATATTATGAAACACGAAAAATACTTCTTAGGAATCTTTTGTTTTTAAAACTATAAGGGTACAGTTATAAATATTGACAATTACAAAAAGTCAGTGAAAATCATTATCATCAAGAATTTATCTTCAAAACATCTTTTTAGAGCATCTCGTAATCTAACATGTAATAAGGAAAAACTTAGACTAGTTTTTTTTTAATTAACAATAAAGTAATGATGGACCACGCGGCGCGTCTTCGCTTTTTAAAGTATTTAATATTTACAAAACCAAACTAAAAGAAACGAATTCATAACTTTTGTTACATAATATTATACCATAAAAATTAAAAGCTTTCAATTACATTCTGAAATTAACTTAGACTTCTCAAAATAATACTATAACGTAGGTTTTGTAGACAAAACAGAAATTAAAACAAATTATATATATCCTTAGAAGTTTGTATGTTTCAAAATGTTTCAAGTTTCATTTCCTGAATCCGTAAGACGTAAAATAAATTTCGTTTTAAATGATATTTAACTATTAATGTTAATTTATAATAATTTACGTCACTAAGTGAGTTATGCGTTCTCACAACACTAGCTATAATAAAATAGTGAAAAATTCTTTGAAATTTTATGAGTTGATATTTTCTCTACCACAATAGTTATTAATTAATTATGTTAGCTTTTGGCATAGCTGTGAACCGTGAAGGAGTCACGAAAACTACTGGATGCCGCTAATATATATTTTGTACTAAATATTATGCATTTTACTAATATTTTGCTGTACCCCGAATGTATATATAGGACCTTGGAGGTCATAAAACACTCCAGGTGAACTGGAAAAATGCGTGTTTGAGGTTCGCTCGTGCCTCGCTCCTTAGCAGCATACGACGGGTCACCGACTAAATACATGAAGGTCGCAGTTTTTTTTTTTTCAAGTATGATCTTATTCGATACTTATCGCAAATTATTCACGAGAGATTTGTAATGTTACCGATAGAGAGTCTTATATGTTGATATTAAAGAAATGTTTAGAAGTCTGACGTGAAAAAACAAAATAATTTTATTATACCAATGTAAACAATAGTCTAGTCGACATTGAAGTGAAATAACATATTTATAAGTAGTTTTATTTACTCTTATTATTATAGGCAAAGGTGGAAAAAGTGATCGGTCCTTTGAACGTAAGTTCGCGCTTAAAAAAACGTTTTTCCTTTACCCAAGGCACGTTTAATTTAAAAACAACGCAGAGAGTCGGCGCCGCTCGTGCTTCTACTCGTCAGCCAACTCTTTGTTACGGCCTCAACAAAGTTTCTCCTAACTTTCCCCTGATAAATAATTTAATCTTTAATACCTATTTATGCGAGGGTGGCGTTTAACAGCCGGTATTGCTGAACTACAGTTTATTACAATGAGGAAACCATCAGCGAAAGCTGGTTAAAACTACTGGATCGTTTGAAATTCAAGTGTGATGTTTTCATTGAGAGTACCTACTATTTATAAACGTCATTGATACAACGACGAGTACAGCTTGTCTTATCAAAACCAAAAATATTCACTAAATTATTCATAAAAGAAGAAAAATCCTGCAACAGAGCCTCGACGTGTTTTACATTTAGCTTGAAATTTCCGTATAAAACTATTCAGATAACGTAGTCTCGTATTTTTTGCCCTAGCTTACGTTTACTCAAGTAGTCTTTAGTTGCAGTTTTGTATAGCTAAAGTTAAATAGAATAAGTAAATCTCTTTAGCCAGCGGGATACCCACGCAAGCCTTGCACTATGTTATTATCCTAGCTTCCAAAGCATAGTTGGACTTTATAAGTGCGTCCACTACAATCGAAGATTCGACCTTGTTCACCTGAGCCGAAGGGTAGTTGATAGCTCTTCACAAACTGAATGGATAATACGTATTGAGATCCGATAGGCGTATCATCTGAAACTAACACGTACGTCTTAATAACATTTCGATAAACCGATTTCGTGTTCGGCATTATAATTATCCGCCTTTGGTATGGTAAAATAATCAGTACTATTTGCGAAAGTAATTTGGAAATATTTCGGTCTTGACATACAAGTAAGGTGACACATATTCTTTTAAACTAAACGAATCAGTTTGAATTTTTTTAAGTAGCTTTGATTTTACGTGTTAGTCATTTTCTAAAAAGCTTACATCGCATTATTAAGATACTGGTATTTTAGTTAACTGCCTCCGTGGTCTAGTGGTCATAGCTTTGGGTCTATCACTACAGAATCCAAAGGTTCAAATCATGATTTGATCATCGAGAAAATCGCATAGTAAGAGTCATTTTATAAAAAGAAAGATGGTTCCGTGCTATGGAGAACATATAAGCCGTCGTCCGCAGCGAAAAGCGGGTTGTAGTCGTTAACCAATCCGGAATGGGCTTGTGGGTCCCCCAATCTCCCATAGCTGAAAACTTGTGCCCTGCCAGTGGGCCGTTAGAGGCTGATGATGATACTGATCTAATATGCACTATATATAATGGCTTTAACAACACCTGAAATAGATGTTTATGTAACTCATCAAGATTAAAAGTATATCTGAAAATAAAGTCTAAATTTATCATATTTGAACTCATTTTTTAAATGTGGCTTTCGTCCAGTTCAAACATTCTTTTGAATGAACTTAAGTTTAGTTAATTAGTGACCGTGCCCTTTCAAAAAACTTTTAAATTATTCCATAATATAGTTACAAAAATTTAATGAGTTGTGGTTTCGCGACGTTGCTTGTTGACTTTTGTCGCCGTTTTTCGTAATACCGTGTAAGTGTTTTGCATAAAGTTTTCCTTGAAAGTGTTAAACGGTATATTGTATGCTTAATGGCATTTTGTATTGATTTATATTCGTTGGAAAACAGTATGAGCTGAAGCTGGCGGCGTCGGATAACCTGAAAGAGAACTACACGACAGTGGTGATCCACGTGAAAGATGTTAACGACAACCCGCCTGTGTTCGAGAGGCCTACATACCGCACACAGATCACCGAAGAGGACGATCGGAATTTGCCCAAGCGTGTCTTACAGGTCCCTACAAACATCTGTCACCGTAAACGATGCTGTAGACTCCAAAGGATTTTTACTAGTTGTTTGGTTTTTTGCATGGCATGGATTTCGTTTGTGGCACTGTTTTATTTCGTCGTAGTACCGTTCCGTTGCTAGTGTCCATCTTGTTGTTGTTGTGTTTTTGTTTCCTTTTTATTTGCATCCAACTTGTTTATTGCGCCCGTCTGCAGCTCCCGAATGAGGTCGTCGTCGAATACAGTATCTTGCGCTCTTGCATATTTTTTTAACCGTTCTCTTTTATGCAATCTCACAATGGGTATAAAAGGGTTGTAAAATATTACCAATGTGTCATGCTAGATTTGTGTAAACTTTTTCTTCAACGAAAAACTGTTCAGTTTTCATTTGTTTTATTTTTTTTTATTTTATCGGAATAATATCTCGTTTTGAATCAGTTTTCCAATATGATATACCTACTTATATAGTACTGAACGCCGTGTATTGTAGCAAAATATTAAGGTTCTTAAAAGTCAGTGGAGTATTTCCAAAGGGTCTCAAATTCATTTTGTGAAGTTCCGTTTTCTTGACTGAATATTGAAATTACTAAACGAGGATTGCGTAAAGAAAAGCCAATCGAGAGTCGAAGCTCATTGGGTTGCGTAATATCAGTCCCAGTCCCTATGATAATGTTCTTTAAACAACCAAACGTATTAATATTTATTTGTTCGTGGCCGCCAATACTGAGGTATTTTAAATGCGATTTTGTGTGAGTTTCCCATTTTTATAACCAAAATGACGGGAACTCCGGCAGCTGGGAGGGAGGACGCCCCAAGCTCCTTCCGAATTCGTACTTTTCAATTATCGAGTAAAACCAGAAAAGTAAAGTTACTCGCACAGCATAAATTAACTTTTTCATTGCGTTTAATCCGCTGCGGTTTTGGATAATTTTCGCACTCGATATTATTCACACACAAACATTTTGTTTAAAAACGTATCTAATGAAACGAGATACACTACATATATCATTGCTCACTGTGATTTATATAACCGGGCATCCGCAAAAACATCCAGTACAAAATTTCGGCGCAACATATCTGCAGTAAATCGGAATTGTACGGTGCAAACTGACTACGAAAACATTTCGTAATTTCAGTTAAAATTGTTTAATAGTAATAACAGTCCGATAAATGACACTAATTGTTCTGTAATACAGAACAATTACTATATGTCAGCTATTTAAATCAAATTACGAGTATGCGTGATTGTTATCGGAGACAGTCATAATTATATTATAGTATAATTCCATGTTCAAAATTAATATGTTCATGTCTTAAAGCAATTAACTTGTTATTTAGGGAAAATATCAGTAGATTACCAGTTTTCCTACCAAGATTTCGGACCAGTTGCTAATCACAGGTTTTATCTCAGATGTCCTCCTAATTAATTGCGATTTTGTTGATATTTAATTATAGAGAGTCCTTTCTAGGATCTATTAATAATGTCAAAATTGTATTACATTAATTAGTTGCATGTGTTTCAATTTAAGATACTACATATTTGAAATTATTTTTTAAAAACGCGCCTGTGTTCCAAATTTAAGTACCTATTTTTTATTTATATCTTTTATATAAAATTATTTTCAAGTAAATTACTTTTTGAAAGTAAATAGTTAAATTTGAGCATAGCATGTGAGTGTGCTAAAGTGTGAGTGTGCACAGTACGAGCTGACCCTGGTCGCGTCGGACGGGCGCAACGAGAACTCGACGCGTGTTGTCGTGCGCGTGCTTGATGTCAACGATCTGCCTCCGCAATTCACGCGCAGTGCTTTTGTCACGCAGGCGCTTGAAGAGACAGGACCCTATCCCCACTCCCTTATACAGGTTTTTGTTTCATTTTTGTTTTTTTTTTGGAGTGGAAGTGTATTTGGTTATGGTATTTTCTGGTATGGGATATACATTCAGTTCATATACAAATCTACTAGTAAGAAAATTTTAATACTTTTGTGGAGTATTAAAAAAAATGTTCAGTGAAATATGTAAAATAATGACGGATCTAATGGTATTTTAAGATCGACTGCATCAAAAAAGGAAATTACTGTACAGATTATTTAAACAGTGGTTTTAAAAGATCTAATCAACAAATAAACTGAATAAAAACAAATGAAGAAAGTTAAAAAGAAGCAAAATAATCTCTTTTCTTTTTTTATTTAAATGCGTCAAGGTACTGAATTTTTACAAACACTTATCAAATGGAAGGAGTAAATTTTATGCCAACAATTGGCGACAGTGCTATCTTAAGCCAATAGATATTTCTTTTATTTAGGTGTTTTTTTTAAAACAAACTAAATAGTCCCAAATCAAATCCGCTTTAAATTTTACTTTTTATTTATAATAATTTGTAAAGTTATTTTTTAAGTTTGTCTAAAGGAATTTTATTATAGCTTTGAACTAATTTGTGCAAAAATCTTCCGTAAAACAAGGTGTTACATAACAACTAACCCCAAGTAAGTTTGTAATTATAGCATCTGCATGATTATTTTCGGTTATTGTTGCACTAATATCTAGATGCGCTTTAATGTAGTTAACTCAACTTAGGTTATTTTCGAGAATACTACCTTAAAGATTTTAATACGAACCTATGCCATATGATATATAAATCTACATCTACGCTATGTAGGGAACTTGGCATTTGTTTTATTGAATTCACTCAAACGTCCAGCAGTGTTGTAAAAGGCTCTTGAAACTTCGTAAACTTTAGGCATTCAATTGAAACCTACAAACATTCATGTTTATGCATCAGGCTAATAAAGGCTTCGTTCAAACTTTTTTTGGAAGTTAATTCAACGTTTTCGTTATTCTGGGCTGGTATTGAATCGATACTCAAACATATTTTACCTATTTATTAACAATACTTTTAAAATGAATGTTCATATATACACTCAAAATGTTTTGTTATAAGTAATCGGTTATTTAGTCAACGTTTATTTCCAATAAACGATGGTTACTGCTAACGGAACTCTTATAACTCGTGTATGAACAGAAATTTGTTACTCTGTAGTAGATACTTAGTTTTCCACTTGACAAAATACTAAAAGTTAATTTTCATTCATAAATTAAATTAGTACTTATTTTTAATTCACAAATTTTGATACAAAATGTCGCTAATACCAATTAGCCTCATGAGCTAGAGAGAGAAATAAAGTTCTCAATTGGAAAAATGTCCGTTCAGCACCTGTGTAAAAGCCCTCATCCCGAGTCGCTTGTAGTGACAAGCTTTTTTTATAATTGAAGTGAGATTCGCAAATGATCCGAGTAATTACGTAAACGTCGACCCTCTTCATCTCCTGTCCGGCTCCCGTAATTGGAGTCTGTCCTATCGCACATAAGTTATACCAATATGCCTTTCTTTATTACAATGTCTTTACATACTCGTATCTTTCAAAACTCAAAAACTTCTTGTAACTCAAATTATTCTCTGTTGTCGTTACGCAGAGTTATCGGCATTATATCCGTCTTTAAATAGTGTCCTAAAACTTTAACGCTTTCACAGCTTTGTCTGTGCGAAACCCTAAAAGAGGAAAGTTTGCGGTGCTTCCGTCGTAGCAGTACCGGCGGTCTCCGGTGCAAACAATCTGGAGAGTTGGCCGGTTCATAACTTTCAAAAACTTCCGAAAGATCCCACCCACTGTAGAATAGTAATTCTATTGTATTTAGACTACGACTTAGTGCCGTCTTTTTTGTATTTGGAGTTTAAGAGTTACAGTTTGAAGAAACTTATTCTCGGTATAGAGTTGAACTTCTGGAAGCTCCATGTGTATAGTGATAAAATTATAAGTTTGTGTACATCTAAAAACCAACTTCATTTTTTAAAATATATTATCTAGATAAACTTATAAAAATAAAGGCATAAAAAATTAAATACATTGAAATAATGATTCTATCGCTACGGAGCAATGAATTAATAATCTAGTTCAGATGCCAAGTTTCTTACTTAAAGTAAAACAACCTAAATTCCTTACAAATATACTCCATGCCCAACAAGAAAATAGCGTACTTGTTTGAATGAGCCCGAGGTTTGTGACTTTAAGGTACAAATTAATTTATAACTGTTTTGTTGATTTATCTTAATTTCGACTTTGTGATCTCTATAATGTTAAAAAGTGATCATTTAAACATTCAACTGACATATTATTGTTTTCTTTAGGTGACGGCAACGGATGGTGACAAGGACCGACAGCAAAACATTGTTTATTTCTTAACAGGACAAGGCATTGATCCTGACAACCCCGCCAACAGTAAATTTGATATTAACCGTACCACAGGAGAAATATTTGTTCTTAAGGTAAGTAAGGCATTTTTTAATGAAAATATTGTGACGTTAAAATGTAATTGTCGGCACGAATATAGAGACTGCTCTGCAATAGCCAGCCATCATGACATCGTGGCTTGCACATAAAATACATACACACATTTATTGCGTTCCATTTGTTTCATGATGTGAGCGTAAATATTTGAAAACTTCAAAAATTTACAGGATTGTTTTCATATTAAATCGAAAGTGTTATTTTTAGTTTTCGGAAAATGACATAAATACCTTATTACATTATTTTTTTTTATTTCAGCCTTTGGATCGCGACCAACCAAATGGCAGGCCGCAGTGGAGATTCACAGTTTTTGCGCAGGATGAAGGAGGTGAAGGGCTTGTTGGATATGCCGATGTCCAAGTTAATCTTAAAGATATTAACGATAATGCACCTATATTCCCACAAGGGGTATATTTCGGCAACGTTACTGAAAATGGCACAGCAGGTATGGTAGTTATGACAATGACCGCCATTGACTATGATGACCCAGCTGAAAGTAATAATGCAAAACTATGGTATTCTATTGAGAAAAATGTATTGAGGAAGAAACAGGTCACCAATTTTTGAAATTGAGCCCGAAACTGGAGTTATAAAACGGCAGTATGTTGTTTAGACCGTGAACGAACACCAGATTATTCAATACAAATAGTAGCATCAGATGGAGGGGATTAAAGGTACAGGGCTTCTATAAGAGTTAAGGATATAAATGACATGCCGCCGCAATTTACAAAAGACGAATGGTTTACTGAAGTAGATGAAACAGATGGAACTAATTTACCTGAAATGCCCATCTTAACTGTTACGGTGCATGATGAAGATGAAACAAACAAGTTCCAGTATAAAGTTATTGAAAATAGTGGATATGGTGCTGATAAGTTTACTATGGTTCGAAATAATGATGGCACCGGCTCATTGAAAATTGTACAACCATTAGATTATGAAGACCAATTACAAAAGTAATGGCTTCAGATTTAGGATACAAGTTAATGATAAGGGTGAAGACAATGACAACGATAAATATCATGTAGCTTATTCATGGGTTGTAGTAAAACTAAGAGATATAAATGACAATAAACCACAATTTGAAAGAGCTAATATAGAAGTATCAGTGTATGAAAATGCAGAGGTTGGTAAAAGTTTAGAAACATTTAAAGCTACTGATCCAGATCAAGGAGGTAAGAGTAAAGTATCTTACGCAATTGATAGATCGTCAGATCGAAAGCGACAGTTTTCTATAAACCAAGAAGGTACTGTTAGTATTCAGAGATCTTTGGATAGAGAAGATACACCTCGACATCAAGTGAAAATTTTAGCAATTGACGACGGAATGCCGCCTAGAACAGCTACAGCTACTTTAACTGTAATTGTGCAAGACATCAATGATAACGCACCGACATTCTTAAAAGATTATAGGCCAGTGCTTACGGAACATATCACACCTAAAAAGGTAGCTGAAATCTTAGCAACCGATGATGATGACAGATCGAAAAGCAACGGCCCGCCGTTCCAGTTTCGCTTGGACCCTGGTGCAGATGATATAATAAGAGCATCTTTTAAAGTAGAACAGGATCAAAAAGGAGCAAACGGGGATGGTATGGCCATAGTTTCATCGTTAAGATCATTTGACAGGGAGCAACAGAAAGAATACTTAATTCCAATTATCATTAAAGACCACGGAAATCCTGCAATGACTGGAACAAGCACACTTACCGTAGTTATTGGTGATGTAAATGACAATAAAATGCAACCAGGTTCAAAGGAAATTCTCGTATATAATTATCAAGGCCAAGCTCCAGATACTGAAATTGGACGTGTTTATGTTTACGATCTCGATGACTGGGATCTACCAGATAAAAAGTTCTTCTGGGAAAGCACTGAACATCCAAACTTTACCCTAAACGAAGAAACTGGTATGATTCAAATGAAACATAAAACAAGAGAAGGTCGCTACCACCTCAAATTCAAAGTGTATGACAGAAAACACACACAAACAGATGTGCCTGCCAATGTAACAGTATACGTTAAAGAAATTTCCAATGAAGCTATAGTTAATTCAGGATCTATACGAATATCGGGAATATCGGATGAAGATTTCATAAGAGTTTGGAATTATAAAACCTTGAGTGTATCTAGAAGTAAATTGGATATCTTCAAAGACAAGTTAGCTGACTTACTGAACACAGAGCGCGAAAAACATTGATATATCAGTGTTCAACTAAGAAAGAAGCATCCACCGGTAACAGATATAAGATTTGCAGCCCATGGTGCTCATTATATAAACCGATAAGCTAAATGGTATTGTGTTGATGCACAGGGAAGAATTGAAAGAGCTGTAGGTATCAATATTACTATGGTTGGCATAGACGAGTGTCTTTATGAGAATCAAATGTGTGAAGGATCCTGTACCAATATTCTTGATATAAGTACCGTGCCGTATATGGTCAATGCAAACAAAACTGCTCTGGTTGGTGTAAGGGTAGATGTGATTGCTGAATGCACGTGCGGTGCTAGAAACTTCACACAAGCTGAAACATGTCGTAATTCGCCTTGTTACAATGGTGGCAGGTGTATTGAAGGTAAATATGGACTCACATGTTCATGCCCACCAGGTTATACTGGGCCGCGATGTCAACAAACTTCTAGGAGTTTCCGAGGAACAGGCTGGGCTTGGTACCCAGCATTAGAAATGTGTGATAGTTCACATTTGAGTTTCGAATTTATAACGAGGAAGTCTGAAGGAGTATTACTTTACAATGGGCCTATTGTGCCTCCGGAAGCAGAGGAAATCATGGTATCAGATTTTATATCTGTAGAATTGGAACGAGGAAACCCAAGACTTCTTATTGATTTCGGTTCTGGTACTCTGGAATTGAGGGTTAAAACTAAGAAATCTTTAGATGATGGTGAATGGCATCGCATAGATATTTTCTGGGATACCGAAAATGTTCGAATGATAGTAGATTTTTGTAAATCAGCTGACATTCAAGAAATGGAAGATGGAACACCACCTGAATTCGATGACTCTACTTGTCAGGCTTCGGGGACGATACCTCCTTTCAATGAGTATTTAAATGTAAACGCTCCATTACAAATAGGTGGACTTTACATTGAGCATTTTGATCCTACACATTACCACTGGCAATACATGCCGATAGGCAAAGGCTTTGATGGCTGCATACGAAATCTTATTCACAATAGTAAGCTATATGACTTAGCACATCCTGGGCTATCTAGAAATTCCGTAGCTGGATGTCCGCAAACTGAAGAAATCTGCAATCAAGCTGATACTACGTCAAGATGCTGGGAACACGGTACTTGTGTGGGAAGCTTCTCAGAAGCACGTTGTCAATGTCAGCCTGGATGGACTGGCCCGTCTTGTAATTTACCAACAACACCAACTAGCTTCAGACCTCAGAGCTACGTAAAATTCGCACTAAGTTTTGAACCTGACAGGTTCAGCACCCAAATACAACTCAGATTCAGAACTCGTGAACCTCATGGCGAACTATTTAGAGTAAGCGATCAACACAACCGAGAGTACGGGATACTAGAAGTGAAAGATGCCCGATTGCATTTCCGTTTCAACCTTAACTCTTTGCGAACTGAGGAGCGCGATGTATGGTTAAATTCAGTGGCAGTAGATGATGGTCAGTGGCATATTGCCCGAGTAAGTCGATATGGAAGCGCTGCTACCCTCGAAATCGATGGAGGAGAAGGAAGAAGATACAACGAAACATTTTCGTTTGAAGGTCACCAATGGCTTTTGGTAGACAAACAAGAAGGGGTTTATGCAGGTGGGAAAGCTGAGTACACTGGTGTTAGAACGTTCGAAGTTTACGCAGACTTCCAGAAAGGTTGTCTGGATGACATTAGGTTAGAAGGCAAGCACTTACCTTTACCTCCAGCTATGAATGGTACTCAATGGGGACAAGCTACGATGGCAAGAAATTTAGACCGTAACTGTCCGTCGAACAGCCCGTGCATTAATGTACACTGCACTGCACCCTTCGTCTGTATGGATCTCTGGAATGAATATGAATGCACGTAAGTATAATCAACGTAAAAACTATTTCAAATGAATTATTTTAAATTTAAGTGTTGGTAAATATCTTAATTTAATCATTAATAATATTACCTTATAACCAAAACCGTTTATTCCAATGTGTTGTTATTTTAAGTGCGCGCCGAGTTCCACTAGTATTCTCTAATTGCTTTTATACCTAAAATTTTCTGTTAATCTATTTAATATCTACTGTATTTATTTAACAAGACATAATATTCATATGTACCATAACATAATTACCTTTTGATAACTAATATTTAATCTCATGCTTATGTTAATATATGTACTTGTATAACTATACTAATTGATATTGGATCGGTGTTCAGTTGCGGTGAGGGTTTGTCATTGTCTGCGGACTCAAAAAGTTGCGTCGACAAGAACGAATGCCTATACTTCCCGTGCCGGAACGGCGGCTCTTGCGAGAATCGGGAGCCCGGCTATCGCTGCCACTGCCCCGAAGGGTTCTGGGGCGAGAATTGCGAACTGGTCCAAGAGGGGCGCACGCTCAAGCTCAGCATGGGCGCGTTGGCCGCGATCCTCGTCTGCCTCCTCATTATTATGAGTGAGCACTTAGCCACGCTACCGCGTGTCCTACATCATCGCACTGTCACCCTCGCACTCACCACTTTTCATTATATAGTTATATCTGTGTATATGTAGCTGTGCTAGTTGTATGTAGAGCATGCTTGTGGGGCTCGGCGCGCGGTGGACGGATATAAAGGTAAAGTTGTGTAGGTGTCCGGGGGGTTCGGTACGCGCCGGCGGAACATGCGTGAACGTGAACGAGTGCCTGGCCAACCCGTGCTTGAACGGGGGCTCGTGTGTAGACCGCGAGCCGGCGCGCCGGTACGACTGCGTGTGCGCTTTCGGCTACACCGGCCACGACTGCGAGCTCGAATTGCTCGCCTCCGGAATCATCACACCCTCAAGGGATTTCATTATAGCTATCATTGTCTGTTTATTTATGCTTTTAGGTGAGCGAGCACATTTTATTTATTGCATGACATAGTCTTATAGTTTCTCATTTACATATAGTGAACAAATACTTTATTAGTTATTTAAGGGTATGAACTGTATTCTGTTGTTACAATATAACATTAGAATCAATAATGTTAAAACCCTTATATTCATATTGAGCTTATATAAAACCGAATACAGAGCTTTTAAATTATTGTGAACCTGTATATTATTAACTACATCGAATATTTAACAGTTCATGTTAGTAAATTTCATAGTTTTTAAAGAAGATAATGCGGTAAGTAAATTACCATAGATACTATGCCTATATGTCTTCTCAGATAGCGTAGAGTCAAATAATTGTTTTAACTTAGTTCAGTTCATTCTGTCCAAGAATGAACGACCCTTGAACCCTTCCTTTATTAAATATCTATCGGAAATTGAAATGACAGCCCTAAACCTTATCACAGTTACTGCCAATTTCCTTGCACAAATGCCGTCGTGGGCCGACATAATTGTATAATAACGTAAATTGCTAAGACCCAAGATAACATATAAAACTCGTACCATGTAGGAAGGGTACGACTTTTGGACATTATACATATAGTTTTTAGGAGAGAATTTATTAAATATTAAAACGGTCTAGTTCCAGTTTCCCCCTAAAGATTCCTTCGAAATTTTATTTAATTTATTGTTCAATTACTTTACAACAAGCTTTAATATACTCAAGTTAATTTAATTATTTAATCATCAAACAACGTATGGCATGCTTTAATATAGTCAAGTTAATTTAATTATTTAATCATCAAACAAAGTATGGCAAGGTAAGGTATAAATATGTTATTAGAATAAAAACAGTTTTTTCTAGTTAGATAGTGTAGCGATTGTTCCCCTTCATCATCATCAGCTCATTAAACGTCCCCACCGAGGGGCACGAGCCTACCCGTATAGGGTGATTAGGCCTTAGTCGTCCACGCGGGCCCAGTGCGGATTGGACGACTTCACACACATTGTTCCCCTTATTAATCACTAATAGTTGTCACTAGTAATATTCTCCAATTTTATTAATCTAACAACAAATAACAAATCAAAAGGTAATATAATAACATAAAACCAGTCTTGATTGTTGAAAGTTTTAAAAACATTAAAGTATTTTTGTCTGAAAGAAAACCATTGTTTGGAAAAGTACCAGAAGACAATCAATGTTTAAGAGGTTGTATAGAGCTTAAATTTAAAAATATATATAACTTTTTGATGTGTGTACATAGTTGTCGATTTCAATAAATAAATGTAACAGAGGTAAGACTGGTCGCATAAAAGCTCTATAGGATCTTTATCTATAAATAATAATAATTTTAGAATATTACTAGTTACAACTATTAGTTATTAATAAGTGGAACAATCGCTACACTATCTAAATCAAAAAGGCTTTATTCTAATGAATACCTTACTTTACTTTGTTTTAATCTTTGCTGTAGTATACTCCAGTTACTTTCTTTATTGTCCATAGTAAAGTAAATCAAACAATAAATTAAATAAAATTTTCAGGGAGAAACTGGGTAAAGACCACTTAAACACGTATTAGTATAACAAGACAGGGCATAGTTATGAAATACCGTTGTCTTAACGTTGCTTCAGTGTTTTAATAAAAATAACAATGACACTAGACATCTCACAGCATTATTATTTTTTATTTCCGACGAATATTCAAACTAGAAAACATTGAATTTATCAAAATTTAAATGCAACTGCCTGGACTAGTAATATTGAAAAAAGATTCAATAAAAGACTAAGAGTTGCCAGAACTTTCCATTTCATACCATAATCGATCATATTCCCAATACTTGAACGTGAGGTGATTGTGAATAAGTTTGAACTTCAAAGATTTCCTCCAAAGGCTGACTAAGCGTCCTTTTTCTGCCCTGTTACATTTTCTAGTAGCGACTATTACCTTAAGATGCTTTTTTATTATATCATTAAATCCGGATCACGAATTTTGATATATGGTTCCTTTAGATATCCAAATAACCGAGTTACGTGATAAAGATCAATATCGAAGTGATTAAATTTTAAATCTTTGTTTCTTTGACAAATCAAAAAGAAAAATACTTACTACTATAATATTTACTACTTTAATATTTCTTTGCACCTATAAGATGGAACATATGAAATATACTCGACATCTGTAATAACTTGAAAATAACTGTGAGGGGTTTTATGTATTATTATAGATATTTTGAGCATAGCTTTTTACGAATAAGGATGTTATGAGCTTTTGATATATGTATAGAAGACATATACTTTGAAATTGTATTTCATGAATTTCGAAAACTCGTGTAGTTACATTTTCATGGTTTCAATCAATGGTCTTACTTGAATAAATAAAAATAACATTAGTATTCTCTGAGAAACCAAACTTAACATTTACATGTATTAAAATTAAATACATTGCATGTCATTTAAACTTTTTTTTCTTTACCAGTCCTGGTATTGGTATTCGTGGTATATAATCGACGTCGCGAAGCACACATCAAGTACCCTGGACCAGATGATGATGTCCGCGAAAACATCATTAATTATGACGACGAGGGAGGCGGTGAAGATGATATGACAGCCTTCGACATCACCCCTCTACAGATACCCATCGGTGGACCCCTGCCTGACCACGCCCCAACCAAGTTACCCTGTAAGTATTTCTTAGAGATGCAAACTTTTAAAGGGAAAAATCTCTGTGTTTTGAGTGTAAATTTCCCAATCAATCAAAACATTACGCATGTTAACTTAATTCAGTTTGTTCCGAAAGTTATTAAAAAAGCGCCCAGTGTTGCCACCTCAGTTTTAAAAAAAGGGCTTTTTGAGAAGTAAAAAAGGGATAGATTGAAGGTCAAAAGATTTTCAAAAATGCTGAAATTATATCATCGATATAATTGAGCTTTTTTTAGAGCGTCTAAAAAAAGGTCATCATTACCAATGAAATAGCAAGAAATACCATGAATGTATTGCAATTTTTTTTATTTTTTTATTCTTTAATCTTTAACCACCACTTTAAAATAAAATAAAATAAAATTGAAACTTATTCATTACATACCTATAAGTAATACCTTAGCGCTAGAGAAATAAAGTTAAAAAAAGCGTAAATTTCAAAAAGCGCTGTAATTGTTTTGTTCTTTTGAGAGCCCACCTTAAAAACTCAAAATTCATTACTAAGAAGAAAGTCATTGTACATATTGTATTCAGCCGTAAATCTTGTATGACATATGGAAAATACTGTAGTATTCCTAGTACCTATCATCTGGAACAATTTAATATTACATGAATTAGTGTTAAACAAGTTGTTTAATCATGGACTTTTTGTATTCATGGACAATATTTTATAATTGAGTATGCAGTGCAAATCAAGGACACATCTTAATCACCATAATTTCTGCAATGAACTGAGAACTCAATTCTAATATGCCATTGAAAATAATTTTTCTTCCTAAAACAAAATTTCCTTTTCCTTTATATATAGCAACCTATTGTTAAGTTCCAAATTAAAGCTTTTAAGTACATAATCGATTATATTTATAATAATACAAAAGGAGTGGTGAAAGCAAAATAGATTTCACCAATAAGAATAAGCCTTCTTATATTACAAGAAACAATGTACAATATCATCAATAACCGCTGAGAGGCTTCTTAGGTTATGTAGGCCGTGCCTCCTTTTCTTTTCTATAAATAGAATGACAGAAAATCTTTACGAATAGGTAATAACACTATAATTTTATCCAATTTCTTCTCATTATCGTCCTGCAAAAGAAATAAATATTATTCGAAGGTAATGCGAAGCCTGAAGTTAATACACTGATAACATAAAACAATTTTATTATAAAAGTGCTGAAGTAATTATAATAAGTGAAAGGCAAAATACCCTTAACACTGAAAAGTCTCGAATCATTATTTTTAATATTGACACGTCTGCCGAACTTTCCTGCGTCTGAAAATTTCGCAAAGCTATCACTTTTCATCTGACTTTCTGACTTATCGCTCTTTTTACGTATGAAATGGTATATCATCATATATGGTTGCATTTATACAACTTACATATACAATCTTGTAAAAATATCGAGGAATCACTGATATGGGAATACAGTTTTTACTAGTTTCCATGTCAGGGACTCACCCTTTGAATCAGCATTGTAATATAAACCCGAACAATGTATTGCATACTGCTTGTAAAGATATCACTGTTGGTTATGAATAAATGATTTTATTATTATTTATTATTTCTAGGCTTTCTTTGTTTTTCTCGGCTTTTGCCGGTTTACTGATATACACGGGCCTAAGCCAAGTGCATATCAGGATTTATGTTTATATTTAGGTCTAAGGTCGGGACGGTATCATTTGATTGTAAAATGATATTTGGCGTTGCGTAGATTGACTGATAGTTTGGGTACCTAGAAGGTCATGTGAAAGGTGGCTGATATTTTGTGCGGGACGGTGAGTGTTTGGTTGTGGTGAGGCAGATTCTATTTGTAAGAATTTTCGTACGATTCGGCAAGTGTTGAGAATGACGGCTTTTTGCAGGAGATAATATGTGTTAGGTGTAAGGTTTAGAGTTTTTAAGGATTGGTGTAGTTGTTTTGGGATTACTCCTGTTGTGGACAGTACTATTGGAACTATTGTAACTTTTTCGAGGTGCCATAACCTAGTTATTTCATCTTTTAATTCTATGTATTTATTTAATTTTTCAGCTATAGTGTTTTGCAAGTTATGAGTGTTTGGGACTGCAATGTCTATGAGGAAACCTGTTTTGTTTGATTTGTCTATTAGTGTAATATCTGGTCTATTGTAGTGGATTGTTCGGTCGGTCAATATGGCTCTGTCAAAATAAAGTTTAGTAGTAGAGTTTTCTATCACGCTTTCAGGGTTGTACTTATAATAGGGTTTGATAGAGGTGATCAATTTCTGCTGGTAAGCTAGTTTTTGGTGTATGATATTTGCGACTTGGTCGTGTCGGTGCTTGTAATCAGTTTGTGCTATCGTTTTGCATGCTCCTGTGATGTGCTGGATGGTTTCTGAACAACTGTTACATTTTCGGCATGTGTCAGATTGTATGGATTTTATTATATGTTTTTGGTAGTTTCTGGTCTCTATGACTTGGTCTTGTATTGCCATAATGAAGCCTTCTGTCTCCGGGAAGAGCTCGCCACGACTTAACCATGCGTTCGACGCTGCTTTGTCGACATTAGTATGATTTAAGTCATGGCGATGTCTTCCATGTAGGGACTTTCTAGCCCACTCATCGAGTTTGGTTTTATCATTGATCAGTTTCTCATTGTTTTGCTCTGAACTATCCTGCATATTGAGGGGTGTAAATTTAAGGTCGTTTTTAACTATTGCGTTATGGAGTGTTGAGGTTTCAGATTTATTGAAAAAGTACTGTCTGAGTGTTATAATCTGTCTATTATGTAGATTTGTGATGTCAATAAGGCCCCTTCCACCTTCTTTTCTAGGCAGTGTTAATCTTTGTAGACAAGATCTTGGATGGTGCTTGCGGAATTTCGTCATTGTGGTGTTTATGATCCGTTGGAGAGATTTTAGATCTGATTTGGTCCAGTTAAGTATTCCAAACGAATAAGTGAGTACTGGTATTGCGAAAGTGTTAATTGCTTTTGTTGTATTGCGGGAATAGAGTTGGGTCTTGAGTATTGTATTTAGTCGGTGTCGGAATTGCTGTTTCAGTGTCTGCTTCGATTCTTTGTGTTGTATTTGGCGCGATTGATTGTATCCTAAATATTTGTAGGTGTCCTGTTCATCCAAAGGTTCAATCTGTTCCCCCGTTCTCAGAGTGTAGTGGTGTTGGTAGTTCTGTCCTGCTATAACTGAATTTATCCTGCATTTATCTATTCCAAATTCCATCCTTATGTCGTTTGTAAACTGTTCTGTTAAGTTAGTTAGTCTGTTTAGTTGCTCTTCATCGTCAGCGTATAGTTTGATGTCATCCATATATAGTAAATGGGTTATATTTTCTTTAAGTCCAGTGTATCTATTGTTGTCTGTTGGTAGATATTGTAAATGGTGTCCTACTGTTTCTGAGTTTAGTAAGTTAGACAAGGGATTTATAGCAAGACAGAACCACAATGGGCTTAGTGCGTCTCCTTGGAATATTCCTCTCTGTATTTTAATGGGGTCTGTCTCTATTGTCTCGGTAGGTGTGATGAGTTTTAGTCGAGTAGTCCAGTTGGTCATAGTTGTTTTGAGGAGTGTGATTATTTTCGGGTGTATTTTATATATTTCCAAAATTTGTAATAGCCAAGAGTGCGGTACGGAATCATAAGCTTTTTTGTAATCGATGTACATGGTGAAAAGATTGGACTTCGTTTTTTGAACGCGTTTCAGTATTACTGAATCAATAATTAACTGCTCTTTACATCCTTGACTGAATTTTCGGCATCCTTTCTGTTGTTCAGCAAGGATGTTATTTTCGGTGATGTGTTTATATATCAGTTCTGAGATGCATGATGTTAGGATTTTGTAAAGAGTTTGCAAACAAGTGATTGGTCTATATTTAGCTGGGTTATTAGGGTCATTGTAATCTTTTGGTATCATGTATGTTGTTCCATGGGTTATGAATGTTGGTATTGTGCTCGGGTCTTCCAAGAACTTATTAAGGTGATTGTGAAGGAGTCCGTGGATGCTAGTGAATTTTTTGTACCAATAGCTGTGGATATAATCTGATCCTGGTGCTTTCCAGCTATGTACATTTTTAAGAACTTTTCTATAAGTGTCTATTGGAATTTGATCGAAAGGCATATCTATGGTAGCATTGTGTTTGAAGGTTTCGTTTTGAATCCAGTCAGCTTGGACGTTATGTTTTACTGGTTGTTCCCAAATTCCTGTCCAGAAATTGTGCAAATCCTTTGGATCGGGATGTTTGTTCCTATTGTTTATTTCATGTATATTATGTATATTTGTTGTTGTCTGTCTAATGGATCGGTAGAATTGTTTTTCGTTGTTAATGAATTGATTATTTTGTTGTTTTCTGAGAGTGCATGCTTTATACCTACGTAATCGTCCCGAAACCACAGCAAGTTTCTGTTTAAGTGTGTCGAGCGTATGTGTGAGTTGAGTGTTAGGCTCTTCGTGTACAGAATGAATTTTATATTGTTGTACTATATTATTTACATGTTTTTGTAGGTTTTGATTTCTGCTTCCATTGATAAAATGTGTGATTCTGCCTATTTTAGTTCGTAAGTCTTCTATTTTTCGTTCGAGTCTACTTTGCCAGTGTGGTCTATGTTCTTTTTGTGTCCGACGTGATATTTCAGAAGGTTCAAGAGAAATTTTTAGATCCATTAATTTTAGCAACTGTCCATGCTGCACTGTAGACAATTACATGGAGAGTTTTGAAGTCTGTTTCTAAATTTGTATTTTCAGGCAAAGTTATTTTGTTTAGATAGTCTACTATTGTTGCTAGTTTTTTAGATGATTTCTGTTTCGGAATAAAGTTTCTTTTTGTGGGGTCTGTGTCTTTAAAATATTCGTATGCTCGCTGAAAGGTTTCGTCAATTAGGAGGTTTCTCTGTTGTGCTTGCTGTGGTGGGTTAGTTGGCGATTCTTCAGAACTATTGAGTTGTATTTTATTTAAGAATTCAGTGTGAATGTCTTCGTTAAAGCTGTTCTGTATGTTGCTGTCATCATTGTTGTGATTGATTCCTATTTCTTTTGATACTTCATTTCTAATTTCATTCAATCTGTTCTCACTTATGTATTTGTTACAAATTATTGCTCTTTTCTGGTCAGCTACTCTTTGTTCGCTTAGTTGCTCAAGTGATGGGAAAGCGGTTTTGAATGCTGCATGCAACTGTTGCCGCCAATTCGTTTTATTTGTATCTAGTTCTGTTATACGGTAATAAATTCGCATAATTGTCTCATTTTGTTCATTAGTCCATCTCATTCGCGTTTGAGTTTGTAATGTTTGAGAAGGTTGTTGTAATGCTTGAGTGAAAGATGAAAGGGATGTTTGTAAATGATTCAATTCTTCTCTGACTTCATTGTAAATTTGGTCTATAGCCTGTTGTGGTAGTAATTTATTACGGATTATAGCTCTTCGCTGATCTCCAACTCTCTGGCGGCTAACTTTCATATTAGGGAATTTTTCAATGAATTTAAGGTGAAGTGGTTCTAGGTAAGTTTTTCTATCAGTGTCCAAAGAGGTAAGTTGAAAATAAGTACGCAGTATGAACGTATTCATTGTAGGTGTCCATCGTCTGCGTGTTTGAGGAGCGCTCGGCGTGGGTGCAAGCTCACAGTCAGGATTGACTTCTTGCACAACACTGTCGAGCGTGCTAGTAGAGGACAAGGTGGATGTTCTCCTTGTCATGTATGAAGGGCGAGTTGAGGGATGGATGAGAACAACGATCTGGTATCATCGCCCGATGACTCGGCTGTCGCATCTTCGCCGTGAGCCCGCCTGCTCAGCCCCGGCGTTCGGCTGTAGCATGTTTTGTGACGGGAGCCGCCTGCTCAACTCCTCGCCACCGATGTCCCGCAAACTGAGGCACCCAGCATCGGCTCCAGGTGCGCCCCGGCGACCCCCGGGTAGCGACCGAAGATTATATTTATTTTTACTTGCTCCATAATGGGATTCGGGTTGGGAATGATTAGTTTGGAGAGGGTGTGACCTAGATGTTATATGGTTTTGCAAAAAGTATCACCCATCTGGGGTTTCGATCTAGATGTGCTGATCAACTAAAGTGCCTGCTCTCTGTAAGCCCCCCACCACGACAAGGTTCATTCCCTTGGGGGGGTAAATAAGTAGGATTAGGTACGTTACTTTGAAAAGCAAATTTTCTCATAATAATATTTAGGATACCTATTCAATTTTGCCTTTTTGACAGCGAATTCCAATAGTTACCTACGTGTATACATTAGTCTCTAGAGAAGCCATAGGTTTTGATAAAACTAAAAATTAACTTAGCTTGAGGCAATTTCAATAATTCATTTAAGAGTTCGAATAAACGGGCTTATTCTTGGATGCTTGATATTGAAACCGTATGTTAGACTTTATTTCTTGGCCGCTCAAGGGCTTAGAGGAAAAGTAGGAGTCATTGGCGATCGAAGACGAATGTTCATATTGATACCTTAATTCAGTGGCAATATTATTAGACACTTGCTATAGGTGTAATTGATTTATGAACCATGGTGCAATTGTTAAGGCATCAGCTACTATACCAATTTCAATCCCCGGGCAGTACATTTGTGTGCATAAACATGTCGTTTTGTATTGGTTTGGTCATTACTATGTTTCATGTGTATGTATTTAAAAAAAAGTATATAAGTATGTTTATCCGTTGTCTAAAATCCATATTACAGGCTTATAATAATAATAATATTTATTTATTTCAGACAAATCCATATTAATTGTTAGTATTACATAAACTTAATCACTATGTTAGTAACATTTTATTCTTAACACTAAGTAAATATAAAAAGCTAATTATACCTAACAAATATAATATAACTGGGTATGCAATTGTACCCAATGGCGCAGCATCGGGGCATCCCAGCGCTCTGCAAACACCTTCACTGTTAGAGCTGGCGCGGAGTTGAGATAGCAAGGAGGCGGAGCGCTTTCGCATGATTGCGTAAAAATCGTCGGTGCGCGCCTCCGCGGACATGGCGGACGCGCTGCAGAACCGCGGCAGCCCCAACAGAAACCTGAATGCGTTGTTGTACTGCACCCGCAGCTCCTCGTATGCACGCCGTGTATAGCGTGTATATCGTCCACAACGCGCACGAGTAAAATAATGTGCAGTATGCTTTAAAAAGCGTTATTTTAACGGCCCTTGTGCAACGTGCAAACCTTCTAGCGAGCATATTACCGCGGACAGCCAGAGATCTACGTTCACGCTCGATATCTAAATTATCATATAGGTTTTCGGAAACCCAATGACCCAAGTACTTAAAAGTTTTAATTCGTCTAAGTGGAGTGCCACATAGCAAGACATCCTGAACGGTATCACATGCTTTGGTTCCTGGCTTAAACACTACCATAACACTTTTGTTGACGGTATACTTGAGCTCATGAGCCTCCGCGTAAGATTCGCATACGACCACCAGTTTTCTTAAAGCATCGATTGATGGACTCACCAGCACCATATCGTCGGCGTAACTAATATTATTCATGCACGTTAAATGTTATTATGTTAAATTTATGTTTAATTCGGGGCGTTGTGTGTATGTCAGTGGATATGTATTTACTATTTATTATAATGAAGTGAGATAATGTATTTTTTACTTAGATCCGCTTATGAGTGTCGGCCTTGGCGTGGGTCCAATGGGAGTGGCCGTGGCTCCAGGAGTAGGAGTGCCGCTACCGGGAGAGACTAACGTGGGCATGTTCATCGAGGAGCACAAGCGGCGAGCGGACAGCGATCCCAATGCGCCCCCTTTCGACGACCTGCGCAACTACGCGTATGAGGGTGGCGGAGTACAGCCGGCTCACTGTCTCCTTAGCATCTGGTAAGTGAATTATCAAAAACGATAATTTCTTTGTGACACTGCTCAACTGGCAGTAATTTTATACATTGATGCCTAAAAGTAGCAAAACATTTACGAATATTAGTAAAAATATATTAATAGTTAAACACATTTTTTATCCTTGACTTTTTAATGTGTTTTATGTGTATTACAAAATATAAAACACATTCGTTCTTTTGTGAAAATTAACGTAAACGTATGATTATTTAAAAAAAAATTTCATTTCTATGTTGCGAACTGAAAATTTCAGTAGTGCTTTAATGTCAATATTTTAATGCTGGCCATTTGTGTTAAAAAACATAATTTTAGGTTTTTTAATAAAATTAAAATGGAAAAATTGAAGGTACATATAAACCACGAGTTAGTGCAAGTTAGCAGAAGTAACTCTGTCATCGAAAGCGAAGAGTGGTTTCGAACGTGACTACGCTTTAAAATTTATGACGACGCTCAGAGGCGATTCATTCACAATGTATGAGAGAAAAATTGAAGTCCTCCCAGTTTTCGTGTAAATTATTCATATAAAATAAGAGTAAAGCCATGGACTCAAGCAAATCTTTGCAGTGCTATGCATTTCGTTGAGCTTTGCGTGAATAGAGTTACATCGAAATCATATAATATATAAAAGTAGTGTAACCAATGACACGGATGACGTATAAGGCATACTATTAAAAAATTACTAAACCATTCCTCTATACTCAGGAAAAGTTTAATATATTGATACTTCTACTTTTACTATTTCGGTGACCAAATTAATTATTTTTTTTCGGAAATTAGCTATTCACAAGGACCTCTCACAAAGATCTCCACGTAGACCAATCTTTCAGGTACAACACTTTTAACAAAGTCCAACTGGGGAACCACCGCTCTTTATTTACCGAAAAATTTTCCGCCCTTTCGACCAGGGTTCTTCAGACTACTAGCCCTGCCTATTGCTATTTTAATTTTGTGACTCTGTGGGCTATATATCTACAAGTATAATTACTTTTATTTGCCAATGGATGTTCTCTATTCAGGCTTTATAGCAAAAGCAAACGACTAACTTCGGGCAACTGTACATAGCATATACAAAATTTGGGACAGTGTTACTTGCATCACAAACATTAACATAATTCATCCTGGGCACTGAACAATAAAAAGTTTAGAGTTATAAATGTTATTCATTGGACTTTAACAAAGAAAAATAGATGTCAGTCGCAGTCTTTTATTCGCACTTTCTCGCTGCAAGTGCATTAACTCGATCATTCTGTTTCAGACTTTATAACTGTGTAACTGTAGGAATCGCCTTCCTGGATTGTTTTATACAAAAGGGTTCTAAAATACTTAACTATCATTCCATCCGACGATCTTTGTTTTTTACGTTAGTGTCATAACTTTTTATTTTTGGCTGTTATTATAAAGCATTTTGAAATAATTTCATAAACACATTTCTCTTATAGCCTACTTCAGATTTCTTTTATGACATCCTATTTTAGGGCGTAATGCGTCATAAGTAACTAACTTATTAATTAATTATGATGGGTGAACACTACGCGAGTATGTCTCGTTAATCAAACTCTGATACTATCTCTTTTATTTGTGTTTTTTTTAATTATCCCTTCATCAATTTACATTGGTAGTGTGCAATTTGGGATTGTTGTTTATAATTATTATGTTGTCATACAGGTACCGACGACGAGACTCATGATTACGACTACCTGGGCGCGTGGGGCCCCCGCTTCGACAAGCTGGCCGACTTATATGGCCCCGACGCGGACGAGCAACTGTAGGCGACCACCCGCCCCGCGCCCCCTGCGGCGCACCTTTAGTCAATTGTCTCCCAATAACGTACCCACTGATACTGCACCGGGAGCCGCACGCTTCACCTCCCGTTAACTTTCTATTGTAAATACCGCGAGCCCATACATAACCCACGGCCGCGATCTGTAACTCTTATCAATTTTATACGACTTTATTTGTAGTAGATCGTTTAGCTTAAGTTATCGTTTAAGATACATATTTAATTGCGTCGTTTTTATAAAGATTAAAACGTATATCTTCACCAAATATTTGATATAAGTTTTTATTCGATTAGCCATATTATGAGTCAGTATTTTATTGGAAGTTACTGCGCTAAGCGGATTTCTGCTGGAGGGCCAGACGTGAATTTGAATCGTGGGGTGTTTGTAGATAGTGTGCTATAAATGTGAATAATTTATACGAGTATTTTGTAAGTCCACAGCTTTACGTGATATCACTTAACATATGGCCCTTGAGCATTAAATCAATATTAATCTAGTATAAAAGAATATGGTTATATTTTATAATAATAATAATAAAAATAGTTAAAACTGTCCATTCGGACATCGAGTTTATAATGCTCATTTGAAAATGTAAACAGGGGTATGTAAATACAATAATACTGACAACTAACCCCGTATCCTTAGCTAAATATGAAACTATTGACATAATTCAACTTTAAATTGTAAGTGAACTGTACAGTAACTGGTGTTCCTCTCCTATGTCTCATGTAGTGTTAGTTAATTAGAATTATCTGGAAACGACTACGGTCTACTTTAATAGTAGGAAAAATTATATAGTCATGGATCGTGGAGAGTCTTCAGTTGGACTGAATGAGTGTGAATGCGTGGCGTGTGGCTGATGGCGAGTGGAGAAATGCGCGAGCGCACGTCGGAGCCGATACGACGCCGCCTGCTTCCTCTTTTTTTTATGAAAATACTCTGTGAAAATACTCGGCTCATATAACGAATCTCATGCATGTTTTATATTTTATAAGCATATTTTAATTTGCCGGCTATTATCCGTAAAATGCACAAATATGTTGGAAAACGGAGGGGGCAGTGCGCGGACGCACGGTCGCGGTCGCGCTCATTACGATATGAATGGGACTGTGCCAATTTACTAGCATTATCGATGCAGCTAATGTCGGTAGTCTTAAGTGTTTGCACTTTATTTATTCGTATGTTTACATATAAATTTAGTCGCACCTAGGAAAATATCAATAACTTAATAAGAGTGTTGTGCTAGAGTATTATTACCCTATCGATTTTGACGTGAGATAGTTGTTCGAAACCGTTAGAAGTCACTAATTTATAGATTAATTTTTAAGAATTTATTATTAAAAAGTAATTTAAATAATATTAAATTGGTTCTAGAAACTGTCTCACATCGACATCGAATTACGATCAGTGTACATTTTAGAATATACTGAATTTCGTTGAAATGACTGATTTTATTATGCGTTTGAAAGCCTAAGATTTAGTAGATTCGGTTGTTTAATTATAGATCTACCTTATTACCTTACCTTAAGGTCACCCTCTAGTTTGCACTGAAGACAAACATTTTGAAAGCAATCTCGTAAGTACATCCATAATAAAACAATTCTCCTTAATAACTATTCGTGTAAGTAGACATTGATACCTAATTAGACTGAGGACGAACATCACGGTTTCATTATATTTCTTTTTATTAATATCATTACACTGCCAGTATCATACATATTATAGACGAAATACTATAGTGGTTTCATTCCGATTTTGTATTTCAGTCTTATACAACGTATTTTATATTGTAAGTTTTTGGACTATTTTATAAAATGATGTTTTTCTTTTATATACGTGCTATTCCGCTGTTTGTAACTTGTTTTTAACTCTCGAAGCTCTGCAGTCTCACGTTTTTAAACTAATATCGTTGTACACTGCAGCCGTAGCGGATGTTTCATAAAATTATTGCATACTTAGCCCAAATCTCATACGTTAAAGTTACCTACATAATTCCTTCGGGATCTCGAAAATTTTAACACTATTATTTTTCGCATGTGGTCTATAATAATAAGTAAATGCCTATAATATCAGGAAAGTTTTCAAAAGAAATCGTTTGTACGGCAGAACTTACGGTAACGGTAATACTATTTATCTATACGGGCAATATTTTATGAAACAAGCGCACGAACTGGTTGGCTTTTTACAATAGCTACACCCAAAAGTCTCTTTTATAGTAAGTCGCTTGTCGCGGTTGTTCATTTATTTACTCTAACATTATGAATGGTCGCTTGAAAAAAAGCGTTATTCACGAGTTATATCTTGTGATTAACGAAGCAACAGCTGCTGCCGCGGCTGTGGCGACTTTATATGCTCGGATAAATCCCGACTATGTTTGTACAGTGGCACAAACACGGATAAAATGAGGCATTTTTTCCGTGCAATCTAGAAATAAAATCTACTTAAAATCTTATAATAAAAGTAAAAAAATGTGCTTTCAATCGGCATTAAAAAAGGTAACGTAGACGTCAGAAGTTACTTAATAAACCGCCAATGACTTTGAAGGACCGACATGGCGACAGCGACTTAATTATGTTTCTAAACTTTTTTATTATTATCTTATTAAGAGGGATAGTAAGGAGATCAAAGGTTTTCCCAATTTGTTCTTGACTTCGATTGTGCTGGAAAGGAAACCATTAAAATAAGACAAGCGCTGAATGCGAAACATAAAATCGGGATTACAAGATAAAAATGTGTAACAAGGTATAATTTGAGTGCATTCCTCTTGAAATCTTTGTATGTTTCTTTTGATTAAGTTCTATTGCGATTAAAGTTCAGCCAATAATATTTATTCACAGCGTTGTCTTTGGAAGACCTGGCTTGAGTTTGCGATACATTGATACTATAGACACGCGCTCGCAATTGTATTTGCACAAGAGACACGTATGTCCAAACAGAGACGCAGAGCACATAACCCCAGTACAAATGTAACTAAATCTAAACGCAGGTGTAACCATGCACCTCAGTGCACTATAATTTAATTTTTTTTTTAGAAGTTATGTTTTGTTTCAACTGTGATTTTTTAGTTGTACAACTCTGATTATATAAAAGAAAGAATAAAAATATGTAAAAAAATTGGTTGTTTTATTGGAACCAAATTCCTTTAGATATATATTTTAAAGATTGACAATTAGTTCCAAATGTGTACTGAAATTTACTTGACGGTACAATTCAATAGCTCTCAGCTATAAATTATGGCTTCGTTTAACAGAAGACCTTTTAAATGGAACTGAAATTATAATTGAGTTTTCATCGTAGGTAGGTACAGTACCGAAGTGATAAGTCTTCAGTCCTCCAAGACATTTAATTGTATAGAGAAATATGGTTTTCATGAGAACCGAAACAAAAACCAGGAGAATATCTTTTACTGGGAGGTTTTATTTCAAATCATCTTAATCAAAAACCTAAAAGCGTAATCTGTATTAGTACCTACCTATGAATGAAAAGGTGATTTACAAAGACTTGTTTTAATTGCTGACGTTATTGGTATGATGATAAAATGTCAATGTGATTGGAATTAAAAATAATAAGTAACTAACTTTACATTTCTTAAAATAGTATGAAAGATCAAGAAATAGAAATAGTATTCTAGAAGCATAACGTATAATAAAATAAGTATGCAGTTACTTTTGGTTAACGTGCATCTGTCGAACATGTATAAATTGTACAATTTTCTAGTGGCTTCACTAGCTGCTGGCCTGCAATGTACTAAACTAACTAGGAAAAGTTGCACACCTAAGTTTTCACGCGGTATAATTATCTTTGGTATTATGATGAATAAGGATTAATTCGTCGTGTCTAATCACCGTAAACTTGACGTGCTTTTTGGTACCTAGTGTGCCATATTATTCGTCAATTATATAGTGTTTAGTTTATGGAATCAAACAAATTATACAATCTACACTGTTTGCTTTAAGAATTTGGAATTAGTTTGTTGTTTACGTCATCATGCAAGCTATTTTATAATTAGAATCTTGCAAGCAGTTACGCGTCGCATAGCTAATGCTCATTATAATATTCAATAAATCCATTTCAAATGCCCGCGCATCAGTCGGGTAACAACAATGACTAATGTATAGACTAGGGATAAATGACATACCTAACTATTAACAACTACTCATCGATAAGCTTCATTGTAATAAATTAGTAATGGAACCACAGGTCGTAAGTACACATATTCACGTATCCCATTTACGTAGTTATGCAGATGAGCATTTAAATGTAGGAACAATTAATCAAACGACTTTGTCAAAGGTAGCGTTACCATTTTAATTTCTAGAGTGTTTAACATTCATATTTGTTATCCATAGAAATTAAGATCAACAATCAACATATGCATACACATGTTTTGCCATCGATACGCTAAGAATAGATTGCCGCTGATCTCTTGGTACATAGGTACTTGAATAATAACAAGAAATTGTGTCTTAAATAGATCAAAATTTTGTAGTAGTAAATAATTGTAACACAGTGACAACACACTTAACTTTTGCCCTGTGCTGTGAAAAAAGTGGCCAAAAGTGGGTATCTAATTATAGCCCACTTTAATTACAATTATGCTTTGTTAAAGTATGGAAAGGGAATCACAGATTTCAGACTTATCTGAAAGCGAATGATCCGATAACTGATCAACAGAACGCCACATAAATCTGAAGCGTAGCAGAAAAGACGTAGTAAAACTCAAAGTAGAAAAATATACGTAAAAAAGTTGTCTCTACGCAAAATAATCGAAAAATATAATATTATCAGTTTAAGTGTATCAACCGGTAATGATAAGCAGCCAAAATAAGATGCATTTCTATGTAACGTCCCCAGTGATGCGTCATATTAGACACACTTTTATCTCCGAGAGGTACCTATGTACGTGTTGTGAATAACATGTTCTCTATATTCCAGTAAATATTGAATGAATACTTTACGTTGATATGAAAGGGTGGATAGGAACGCTAATCAGGACGCCCCGTGCCGGCGGAATGCTGAGCACGTACGCAAATATCATTTTTATTATAAGTCAACCCAGTTTATTATAGGTGGGTATTATAAGTAGACTTTGAAGTTAATTGTCTTGTATTTTATTTTTTACTCATTTGCAATAGTTTTTCATCCTTGAACGGTATCAACATGTATTTATACATGTGTACGTATAATTATGACGTACACACTTTATACAATACGACAATTAGCGTTACGAGAACAATATTCTTTGGATATTTTCACTTGCAAATTGCATGGCTTTCGTCCTGGTCATTCCATCAGTCTAAGATTACAGCTGAATTTTCCTTGTTGTTTTATAATTAAATTTTCTTTTAACGTTACATATTAACGTGTACATATAGATTTAATTTCGTACATTCTGTGCCCACATGATTAGGGTTGCAGTCTAGGATATATATTTAAGTAACGTAACATATGACTGTAATTGACAGTCGCTTGTTTTGTGAGCTATAAATAAATGTATTACTAAATGGTATCCTTTTGTGTTTCTATAAAATATCTATTATTTTTTTAGCACTAATTGATAAAAATATCTATCTTTTTTAATCATTCATGAAGAGTATATGAAGAATATATAGTAATTGTTTATCGTAGTCTTGCTGCCGAGGTACTAGTCTACCCTATACATAGAGTTCATAATAGAGTGCAATTTAAAAGCCGGAGGTGTGGAGGGAGTGCAGCCCTCACCCACAGTAACGATTATCAGGCTCCCGGACGATCTGGAGCGGCTGAGGCTGGTTGCTTTGAGCGAGCAAGTCGAAGCTGACGAAGCGAGCGTGGGTACTTGAATTTCGTTACGCAAGGGCGTAAGGACTGCACTTCCCGCAGCGCCGGCGAGAAGCATGCCTGCATGCTTACCTACACGCTTAAGAGGCTACGTTTTCATGAACAAGGATAATAAGAAGATATACTTAATAGCGTGAAAAAATAGAAATGATCGATAGAACACACGTGTCTTCAATAAGCCAAGTAATTATGAATTTGGTACACGTGTTTAAATAGAATGAACCTTCTATATTTGACAAACGAGGTCGATTATTTTCAATGAACATATTTGAGTCTTCCTATAGATATGCTCAAATGCTACTACTAAATGCTGCTTTACTAGGTGGTAGACTCGATACTGAGTCGTCTAGGTAGGTGGTACCCACGCAGTGCCAGATATCATCCCGTGAAATGTTATGCATTTTGTGTTTCGGGATGAGGGTACTGTAGCTAGTGAAATTACCGGGTATAAGAGACCTAACATCTGTTGTCTCGGGTGACGGGCGCAGTGCAACATTGATGAAGGATAATAACTGTCTATCAGTTGTTAGTCTCCTTTAATGCGGCTTTGTCATGTCTGGCGTATCACTTACCATCAGGTGAGCGTCCAGACCGTCCTGTACACTTATAACATAAAAAAAAATGCTCGTAGCATAGTGACTAACATCTTTGGCTAATTTAAGGCTTGCTAGGTACTAATAAGTCACCGTTGTATAAAGATAAAAGGGTAAGCTTGAATAATCAACCAGAGCTCACAAAAGGGATATGTCCAAAAGTAGCGGAATCCATTTGCTTTAATTTCCACGTTAAAATATTTCTAGTATGAAAGCACCAAACTCATGTGTTAAGGTGCATTTCGCTTATGAGATTTCAGTAATATCGGGCCAGGACTCAAAGGTGCACTCTAAGAAGATTATATAAACCGGCTGTCGAGCACAACAAAAATTGATCATAAATGCTATTCCTCCATTTTCAATGTTTTATTAAATTTATAAAAGTTGATTCATCTGATATTTATCCTGCTTACCACCTGAGTACAACATTCTTTAACATTAAAACTGATCGGCGAATGTCTGCTTATTTCAGTCGCACTTATTTCCCCTACCGTTGCTTACGTACCTTTATGTGTGTCATAGGCTGAATGGTGGGACCATCATCTATATATCTTTCATTAACAATTATAGTGTCAATGATAAATTAGATATAGTTGCCGACTTATTTCATAGGAAAAAACATAGTTAATAAGCACCGGCTATGTATTTTATTATCTATATGTCTTGGTGCAAATAGCACTAAAAGTAATCAGTTATGTTCATACGTCTTTCATGAATTACGGAGTATATATTTTGTAGCGCACCCGGTTGACTTTTGCGCAATTATCGCAACAGATTATACACAGACTGACCAAAAAATATATGACAGCTCTAATCTGCCATCACCACATGAGCAAAATAAAATAGGCACGTTGACGAGATGCTTTTTACACGATTCCATGTGTTAAATCCACTATATACAAAACACACTACATCGTATTTCTATCGTTAAAAAGTTTTGGGCCATTTCTAACATACCGGACCTTTTCGGTTCTTACCTGTGAAAGTTATTATATTTCTTGGTAAATTTACTGATTCATTGCGATGATGGCATGTTACAATTGCACAGGATGGCATTTTGGGAAAAAACGGTAATTTCTTCTAATATTCGTGCGTCTTGACTCGTCTCACAGAGCGTAAACTGGCAGCCAGTGTATGCTCGTTGAGCTTACATTTGTCGCACTTAAAAACGCGGCTTGCCCATCTCCTGTATTGGAATCTGTGGTTGGCTAGTGCCTTGAAACATAGAGGTTGATTCTTACTTCATCTATTATAAATGGTTTAGACTAAGAAAATTTTATTATTTTAAATCATTATTAAAGTATATTAGCATTACAAATACAAAAGGCAAACCATGCATACAATGTATAGGAGTACATTAAACATGGGAGCCCACCAGTTGGTCACATCTGGCGACGTCTTAGTTTAACCCTATATTGGTGAATCGGATATGCATAATGAGGCATACGCTAAGCTGAAAGTTCTAACTTGGCTAGTAGGTTAGGAGTGGGCTGTTTACCTACTGCTGAAGTACTATGAGTAGATATAAAGCTTTGCCGTTCCATACTTAAGACTAAAGTGTTTTAGTTAGTAGGTAGAAGTATTATATTCCTCTAATTGACCTAAAAACAATTTTGAATTATCTTCATTACACTATATTTACATTTTGACATCTCATTTCAAAAGATTGCTTTCAATAAACAGCTTCGGGATTAACGGTAAATATCAAAAGATTCTAATTAATAAATTGACATCAATTAGTGATGGTCCTTAAATACCTGTATTAAAATTATTTACATTTATTGGTAACATTAATTAATTTTCTGATTTTTGCCCAACCAAACGATTTAAAAAATGTTTATAAGGTAGTGCGTTGATCAACTTTTATAAAAGCATCTAAAATATTTCCGAATTTGAAATATTATCGGTATCGATAGATAAAATTCACTTAATTGCATGACCAATGTAATTGCATTCAGTCATGTTGCTTTTTGAATATTATTTTTATTTTAGCGCACTTTCAATTAATATATATCTACAATCTGTACTGAAATAAATTTATCCAACCGGAAAGCGATCATATTATTAATAAATTAAATAACTGCAACTTTTGAGGATGATTGTCATAAATAACAAATAAAATAAAAGACATAGAAATTAAATTTAATTAAGGAATTGAAGAGTCAAGAACGTTGGTGGCTCATTGATATAGTCTGTTGCCTTCTGATCTTGAGGATGCAGATGCATAGTTCGTAGGTACCACCACGTTGTGCTAATATCATTAGAACCATAACCATAATTATGCTAATATCATTAGGAGGTTTTGGTTTCAATCCGGACATTTTTTAAAGCAACCATTTTGTTTAATTTGTGGACACAAGACCAAAAATTACACTTTCATAAAATATTAACTATGTATAATCGTTTAAAACAAACAACAACGGTTACCTATCTACAAGTCCTACAACCTTATTGCAATAAAAGGTTTTCCTCAATTAGACTAAAATTAAATTAAAAAGTAATTCAGGGGCATTAGATGCAAATTAGCGGGCATAAGTTGTAGCGTAGGACGCCGTACGGCCCGATGGACTTGCGAAAAGTCGCTGGTGAAAGATGGATGAGAAAAGCGGAGGACCGGATATCTGGCGCAAAATGGGGAGACCTATATCCAGCAGTGGACTGCTATAGGTTGAAGAGAAAGAGAGATGCAAATATGCATGATACAATTCAAATCGACAGCTATAAAATATTACTCCTTATAGGTATACATACTCTTGTTATCAGATGGCGATTTTCATGCTGTACCTATGTGTGTGAGTGTGAAATCGCACGCATATTTGGGTATTACGAGATGATTACAGTAGTATTAATAAATATTTTTGTTATAGCCACTTAAAAATTTTCGTAGCTCTGAGGGACATTTCACTCTCACTTTACGGGTTATTTTGGTATCCGATTGATCAACTGATCAATTGCGAAAATGTAAGCGTAAAATACAATTTATCCTAAGAAATTAGTGAGTTTATGGATCTTGTTATTTTCCTATGTTATTGTGTATTTGAGCTAAAGCATTACAGATTATATACTGTAATGCTTTAGCTCAAATACACTCCCGCTACATTAAAATATCCCGGTAATTAAGTCGACGCGGTACCATCCGGGTCTTATCCGGGT
>PQWD01009605.1:0-40924 GCA_019425675.1 Leucinodes orbonalis | reverse complement strand
AGCAATCTAATCAACTGATATTTAGTATAAATTTAAAGCTAAAATAGTATGAAATCATATGCATCTACCTTTGTATATAAGTTTTAACATTACATCATAAAAAGAGATGTTGTTTTATATTTATCTGCCAAGGTTATCATAACTTATCAAAATTATTCTTGATAAATACTTTAGTGGCTTAGATTATGTTTGTCACATTTGATCTATCTCTGCTCTGTACTTGAATGTATTGTATTTAGAGATGATAGGTTTATTTCCTTTAATTAACCCTTAGAAAACTGTATTATGTATATTTTCATCAAGTTTAAACTACTACATCAGGATGTCAATAACATCCTGGATGTAGTAGTTTTAATTACAAAAAATTGACATTACATATTTGTAAAACATGTTAATCACTTTGATATAGTTCTTTAACTATATTGAACCTAATGCAAGCAAATAAGTGTATGGTACCATAGAAGGCAGCTTATTTGTTTTACTAATGTAAACCAGGCTGTTGTTAGCCATTAAACTGTAACTATTAGGCTCTCTTGTATCTCAGAACATACACATACTCCCCATGTAGGTATGTGATAATAAAACAGTTGTGTTAACCACTCAATCGATAACCACATGTAAACAATAGAGAATAGATTGAGTTTACACTCAGGCTCTATTCAAGGGATTATTACAAAATGATAGCATGAAAGCTATCAATTAATAACTTAGACTAACCTTTGTATAATAATAATTCTTTCAATAAAGGGTCTGAAGATGACTGAATTGATCCAAACATTTTGAAATTCATGTCATATGACATTGTAAACATTTTGTGTAAGCTTTTAAAAATCTCTTCTTGGTGAAGAGATTTGAAATAATTCTAAAGTATATGAAATTGTAGTATATCCTAAACAAATATAGGATTTAATGCAAATACAATAGTAAATTGTTATATAAACACAATTGATAGCAATAACACATAATATTCCATTTATCATTCACATGATAAGAATGTTATTTGGAGATAATGCAAGAGTGAATTATTCAAATTTATCAAACACTATACAATAGGGATTTGCATGGGATTTATATTATCAGTTTACTACAAAAGTTTTACTTCTGTGAGCCTTGCTGGTTTCTTCTCATAAGACTACAGCAAACTGAACCAGAGGCAAATTATATTTGACATTCATGAGTGATCTTATTTTATGAATCTGAATTGCATAATAATTAATGTATAAATCAGTAAGTTTGTTGTGACTTTTTATTTAGCTTAGAGGAATTTTATTCATATTAATTAGTTTTTATGTCCCTTACATTTTTAGGATACCATTATTGGTCATGCATAGCATAGGTGGAAAATCATAAGAAACAATAGATTAATCTATTGTCTACACATGTGCTACATTCCAGCAGATAAATAGGATCAGCAATGTGTTTGGGGACAGCAGTTATGGAAACATTTAGCAACACTACTACTCTCCTCACATTTAAGGGGGCGCTAGTGGTTAAAATTCAGCTGCACTCTCATTTTACCCTTAACCATTTATAAAACATTCACCAATTAAAGGTGCGGTGTAATGTTAAGTCCTGCTAAGAGTGAATATTGATTGATTGCATTTCAATGCATTTCAAAAAAAGAGATAAAGTAAAAGTATACTTAAGATATAATAAAAGTTTTTATGACGCAAACCTGTTCAAATGGAAAGCGCCCTTGCAAGTCCAGCCGTGATGCATGTGGCTTTAACTGCTCATTGGTAAACTTCCTAGTCAATTCCTGGATATACTGTTGCTGCTCACTCAACTTATTAGAGAAGGCGCGACTATGGCTCCAGCTATCTTTGCTTTGCCACGACAATTCTTAAACAAAGGTCACTAAAGTATTCAAGGTAAAATAAAAATATAGAAGCCTTTTTATAAAAATAATACTTACGGCATATTTTCGAAGACTTCATTATCGCACTTGATGCCATAGTAGTTGACTAAAACTGAATCGAAAGTGGCTTCAAACGTAACAAGCTGACATTCACACTGGAAGATAATACACAAACTCACTGCTTGATAATGATAATGAACAAGGTCACACAAAACTGGATTTCGAATTTATTTTTGTTTGTTGTTTAAGCGTTTCAATAAGATTTACACTAAAAAATATTATGTTGCAAGACTAAAGGCAAACCCTAATCTTAAGTTTAAATAATTATTTTTTTATCAGTTGATCGTAAAATGTTTACCACCGCCACTTAATTACAAAACCTCTTTAAAATATTTTCTTTTCTTTGGAAAAAAATCAGTTTGTAATTTTACCTTATTACAACCAGTGAAGGTTTAAATTTGTAAATCTGTTTCACCTGCGCAGAGATGTGGAAAGTATGACAGATGACAGTTTACCACTTGACACTGACAGCTTGTAACTTTAATGCTGTTTCTAAACGTGATCAATGAACAGCATTATATTTTTCAGTCAGACATAGGCATGTCTGACTAAAAATATTTCCCTGTCAAATACTTTCACTTTCAGAAAGATTTTCAGTATGATATAAAAATTACAGTTTCTACTTTACAAATTATTATCGTAATTCCAGAATTCCAGAACGACTATACGACATTGTCAATAATACACTGTCAAATATTTAATGTCAAAATATCATCAAAGTCAATACAATAGAATTCTTATTTCTTAATATATTTTAATCATTATTTCAGTTCACAACCGCGTTTTCTTTTAGTCATATCTCGATCTCGATCACTTAAATAAAAGCCCTCATTTTTCTCCCCAGGCTATCGTTAAAGTGTATTGGAAATGTTTGAAACAGTAACCCACAAACTTTATTGGTGAACTGTATCCCTCAATTACTCATATTTATTAGACGCTAAAGGCCGAGACTATGACGTCGATTTTAGAACAGTACGAACAAGCGTCTCAGGGCAACCAGCGCGGGAAGCCCGCCTCTGAGCCGATGACTTCGTCCGGATACATAAACATTCAGGTGGACGATGGAGCCCCAATGTTTTCCAAACAAAAGATGAATTTCAACCCTTCGGACCTGATCACTCACGTAGCCGTCGCTAGTGACTACTTAGTCTTAGCGATGGCTAATGGGAAACTCTTCAGACTGGATCTAAAGAAGCCTGATCAACATGAAGGTATCTCTTTAATTATTAATGTGTTACATACCCAAATTTTTGTATTCTTTATGAAATAATTGTAAAATTCTGCTAAATATAGCAATCTTTTTTAGAATGTGTTTTTACATTTGATTGCCATCATTATTAATGGCTTGAGGATATAGTCTAAAATCCACTGCTGAACAAAGTGCTCACCAAAACTAGACTTAAATAAATCTTATAGAAATGAAGAAGATGATCTTTGCACAACCAGTCTTTAAATATGTCAAACATGTATTTTATTAAACAATCCATGAAGGTAGCACTGTCGTAGACAATAGATTTATGTATTGTAGGTTGTGAGTTTACACCTGTGTTACATACAACCACTAATTCATTTGTGATGCAAAGTAAAGAAGCAAATAACCCCTTATTCATACTGTTGTATCAATTGTGTTGAAATTTCAAAAGAATAATTTATGTAGTAGTGCTAACAATGATGTTATGAATTATCTGTTTTCAGAAATTGAATACACAAAATATTATCCCAATTCAAAACTGACTGCTATATTCCTGGATCCACTTGGTTTCCATCTTCTCTTGGCATTTGCTGCTAAAAACAAGGATGGCCATCCAGAACTTGTGTATCTCCATCGTAGAAGTTCAAAATTGAAGGCTGTAAGCAAATCGAGAAATTATGAAGTAACGGAGGTTGGGTGGAACTATGAGAACATCTCGGAGACCAGTACTGGACCAATTTTACTGGGAACATCCCAAGGTCATATACTGGAAACAGAGTTAGAAGCTGATAGTGACAGGATGTTCACAGCTAACCAGCAGTATTGGAGACAGGTATGGGAACTTAGTTAACCGCACACACATAGACAATAGATTCATGTATTGTTTGTTTTAAGTTTCCACCCATGCTACATACAACTGCTTAATGAAATTAATATACTAATTATAATCATCATTGTAGAGAAGTACAGTGCATGCCATGAACTTACACATTTCCAATAATGATGATTGATAAAATGTGGTTCAAATTCATTTAACTTAACCACCTACTTAAACATATTTTTTTTATATTTTTTTAATTCTTGTTAATCCCAGTGTTAGCAAGGAAAATAAACACTAGTTATACAGGAACAAGAGTGTTTATTTGCTTTCATTTACTTAAATACTATATTATATAAAAATATATTGGATAAACATCTTTTTGTTACAAAAATAATCCGTTTACATGATTTTGTAAGTATTTTAGAAATAAGTTAAAATTGATGGGGGGAAGGATTATAGGTATGTAAGATTGTACAATTGATAGAATGTGGGTATGTTATTTTAAATGTGTAACCTAAATTATGTTTAATTTCCTCACAAGCTGCCTAATTACTTGCCCCTATATGGAAGCAGGGAAATAGATGGACTGGTAATACATTTATTATTAGATTTTGCTTGTGTTTTGCCATTCATATTAGATACATATTGTGTATTGCATATCAAAGGAGAGAAAGCTTTATGTCTATTATAATAGGAAGGAATTTAAAACAACTCTATTTAACCATTTGAGGAAAATGAATTTCATTTTGCCACATGACTCCACAACTTATCAGTTTTATAGGTCATTTGTATGTAGTAAACATATTATAATTGTTTACAGATCTCGCCAAACTTTATGGCCACTCTGAATATAGTCCAAAAGCTTACTGCGCAGGTATAGTCAAGTACAAATGTATGAATTTTGTAAACTGCGCATCTTGTGCGAAGTTCGGAGCGGCCAAAAAGTTTGGCGAGACCTATAGGTATGTAAATAAAAAAGGTTATATAAAAAATACATAATTGAGTTTGCAAATGTATCTTTGTTGTTATTCTTGCTTAAATCTAAAGCTTGTTTTTTTGTAATTGGTTAATTAATATTGTTAAATTTGACAGATTTTCGACATTGGCCATGGCACAGATATGCCAATCACAGGCATTCAGTTTCACCGGGTGGATGCTGCACAGACGTCACACAAGTTTTTTATATTCATCACAACACCAACAAGACTGTACCAATTTATTGGCAATGCACTGTATTCGGATGGCAAGTTGTCCCTGCAATCAATATTTTACCCTTACCTCACGACGCCGGAAACTGGATTTCAAGAAATACCCTCATCATTAAAATACTCTAAATTGCAATTCTATTTTGATAAAAGCAATGTTCCAAAAATGTTTGCATGGCTAACAGAACCGGGGGTATTCTATGGACAGGCAAGTATATTGGAATAATTTAAAGCATAGATGATTAATTGAACATTTAAGTATTAATATTTTTTTTATTTTTAGCTGGATCCTACCTCTCAACAAAATTCCAATACTCTTTTTACACAAGGTGAACTTATAAACTATCCTCAAGAACCTGATACCAAAGAAGAAGCCCCTCTGTCGTTTGTATTGACAGAATTCCATGTGCTTTTGATGTACTCTGGAAAAGTCAAAGCACTGTCTCTGCTAAACCATGAATTGGTTTATGAAGATACTTTTGCAGCCACACATGGCAAATTAAAGAATATTATAAAGGATCCAAAACGAAGAACCATATGGGCAGTCACCGACAAAGCTGTTTTTAGATACAAAGTAGTAAGAGAGGAAAGGAATGTGTGGAGAATTTACACTGATAGAGAGCAATTCGATTTGGCCAAAGAATATTGTCAACACAATCCAGCTTTTGTCGACGTAATCAACGTGAAACACGCGGAGCTTTGTTCTCCAAAGGCAAATACGAAGAGAGTGCTCGAATTTTCGCGGATACCCAAAGCAGTTTTGAAACGGTCTGCCTGAAGTTTCTAGAGAAAGAGCAGATTAATGCATTAAAAGTTTACCTGAATAAGCGATTGGAGGCTTTAGAGGAGGACGACCAAACGCTGATACCAATGGTCGTTATTTGGATGACGGAGTTGTACCTGTCACAGTTGGGTCTTCTCAGACGCACTGGTTTAGAAGACTCAGACGAGTACAGAAAAATACAGGGTGATTTCGATTTGTTTCTGCTCCAGCCCAAAGTGGAGAAATGTATGCAGCACGTGAAGTCTGTCATATACGATCTGATGTCGTCACACGGCGACAAACAGAACCTGATCAAGCTGACGCTCAGCAACGGGGATTACGAGAATGTTGTGGCTCAGCATATTTACAAGAAATCGTATTTGGAAGCGTTGAGCATGCTGCAGACTTTGAAGAAGCCGGAGTTGTTCTACCATTTCGCGCCCGTGTTGATGGAGGAGACTCCGAAGCATACAGTGAACGCTTTGATCGCACAAGGGCCGCGATTGAGTCCCTTGAAACTGCTACCGGCTTTCTTGTCATGCGAAAGTGACGAATTGCATGTGTCAGAGATAATCAGATATCTAGAGTTTATGCATCAGAACTTCAACGTTAAAGACCGTGCGATACATAATTATCTGCTGATGCTGTATGTAGAACATGATCATGCGTCGTTGATGCGCTATTTGGACCGACAGGGACAAGACGTCACTTTGGTTAATTATGACGTCCATTATGCCCTGAGGTAAGATAAATACTTTGACCTGTATTGAGAGGAACCAGTTTATGTGTCATTAAATTTAGAAACGCTTGGTTATAAAAAAATGCGTCTTTTCTTATACGCCCCTTTGGCTTGAGGCCCGCGATATAATAATAATAGCCATCAATTAAAGCTTGAAAAATACATTTGTACAAAGCTTTTTCTTACAACTGCCTCAAAAGTCATGTGTTTGAGTTATGATCCAATAACTATATGTTATCTTGGATTTTGAAAATACATCGACACATATTTTTAATTTTCGTTCTTTTGTTTTGTAAAGAATATTGAACAAGATTTGCTAATAAATCGCATGGAAAAAAAAACTATTTCTCCACCATTTATCACAGACCAATAAATACATTGTTGATAGAGAGTGTCAACAATTACTGGAAAACTTAATAATTAAAAAAAAAAATAATTTTTACCCAAAAACTTAATAACATCCTTTTTATAATTTGCGAATACCAATCAATAGCTTAGACATAACTTGAACTTCAAATTGTAATTCAACAAACTGTATTAATGCTGTTGTTTTCCGAATAAAATAAAATAAACTTACTATACAGGCTATGCCGCGAGAAGAACTTGTCGCAGGCGTGTGTCAAGCTGTCCGCATTACTGGGCCTGTGGGAAGCTGCCGTGGAGCTGGCCCTACAAGTGGAACTGCCGCTGGCGAAGTCGATCGCCGACATGCCCGAGGAGCCGGAGATGCAGCGCCAGATGTGGCTCAATATTGGTACGGCGGTACTTTATTGTTTCGTACGACCCATGTGGTGTAATGGTTGAGACGTCGGCTCTTACACCAAGTGTTCCGGGTGCGATTTTCGGGCAGTATAAACATAATGTGTGCTTGAACTTGACTGTGTATTGTATACAAAAAAGTATATAAAAGTATGTTTATGCGTTGTTTTGTGTCTATATTACAGGCTAATGCTTAGTTTGGGGCTAGATGGCACTGTGTGATTATCAGTGGATATTTATTTATTTATGTTTTAAGGAGTTCGTATAGAACGTATGTTTTCGCGACTCGCACACGTTGAATTTAAACTTATTTTGATGGATTAATTGTTCCATTGTAAGACCGACCTCGCCCACACAGCATAAAAACGGGTGTGGCCACAAGCCACCAAACGAGTCCAATCAGGTATGTAAGTAATACTTAGGCCCGTATTCGAGAATGAGACTCAACACTGATCTTTAATTAAATTAAGTTAGAAAGGGATGGCGCCATTTATCGTATAGATAAAAAAAAACAGTAAAACACAATCATACAGCAAATTGTGGTCAAAGCTTCCTTTTAAGCAAAAAGTTTGCTTGTATTAGAAAACTCCGCTCTTTTTATAACAGTATTACATAAACGTTTAAATTTCACTTAATTTTATAAATACAATTTTATAAATATATTTTTATTTTAACAAATGCTTTTGTACACACACGTGTACGAGTTGAGATACATAAAAGTGACCGTGTGTGTGTATGTGTGTGTGTGCGTAGAGAGTAGTGTGAAAAAGTGAATGTAAAGAGTAAATGAAGTAAAAAAGAATAAACGATTAGTGTTCTTGTGAATAAAGTAAAGTTTTGATTTGGTTTATTTTAAATACTGATTTATTATGCATTCCAGGACTTCGTAACTGTTTTCAACCAATTGATAAGGGCCATTTTAGCTTCAGAATATGGTAGGAAGTAAATGTTTATTTGTTGATTGATTTTGATAGAGCACTATCCCTTACCAACTTTATTCAAGCAAAAATCAACGCCTGAGTCTCATTCCACATACAGCTCTTAGAGTAGTAGTATACTTATGAGAATTTGCGCTCGCCACTTGTCCTGTGAAGCGGCAACAGCGAAAATTCATTACGAAAAAAACCTTCGAGGCTTAGATATACTAACTAGACGCACAACCACGACGAAATATCAATCCCAAAAATGTCTGAGCCGCTTGACACATACACATATTGTTATAGTTATCACATAAAAATGCATATTCTGCGCAACTGACGCGATAGGCAGACTTTTGCCGCGAACACATTTTGAGTGAGAGTGTCTATTTAGTTTATCTGAGACCCGTGACCAACTATATACTATTTTTAGTTACAGAACCGCCACGTCATCTAGACCTTGATCATCTGATTCCTTTTAACCCGGCGTCATTGTGGTAGGAAACAGTTACATGGACGTTGAGGTGGGTCAATTTTACCCATATATTTAATACATGGTATTTCTATAGTTTATAAGTAAATTTATAAACTGTGTTATTATATCAGTAAGAGGGTATTCTGGTTGTGATAATGCAAACGAAAAATTATAATTTAGTAATGCTTTATTAAGTTCCATCTACTTTTATATTACTTACCAAAAGGTCTTCTTCTATTGTGAAATTATTGCTAAAATAAATCATTTTTCTTTCTTTTTCAAAGGGTAAAAAATTAAGATCTCTTACGTTTTCATAAAATTCCTATAGAAATAACGTAACTTTCGGTTATTTTTGACACTTTAACCCGCATAGCTCGCAGCGCAGTTGCTATCGAATGATTCTCTTCGAAAACATTTAGAGCATAGTATTGGTGACAGCTACTGAGCAGAAGAGCAACGTCTCGCGCGTACTTTAAAAAATATTAGAAATTCTAAACTAAGCGGGTCATTTTGACCCAACCTCAATGACGCCGGGTTAAATCTAATATTTATGTGGTTACCCTGTATTTGTTTTTTAATTTGGTAGTTATACGTTGACATAACATAATGATTGAGTTACTTGCAATTATTAACGATCATATTTCCTTACAGCGGAGCACGTTATCACGAAGAACCAAGACTTGCAGGAAGCCATGAGCTTCTTGAAAGAGTGCCCGCTGATCAAGATTGAAGATATCCTGCCGTTCTTTAGCGATGTCGTCACAATAGATCACTTTAGGGAGCCTATATGCCAGTCTTTGGAGGTACTTATATATTTTTTTACAAAAATAAGAAACTAGCAGCAGATATTTTTACCGTTGTATATGGCTGTGTGTGAACTCCGTTCCAAATTTTATTATAATTGATTCAGCCGTGTTTGTTACTTTTATAGAATCGATATGTGAGATATAATAAACACTCACAAACTTGCCTTTATAATATTAGTGTCATCAAAAAAGAAGTGATATACAATGTGTGATTCACATTGTCAATTGAATAATAGCACATATAATATAATCTTTAGGGAGCCTATATGCTAGTCTTTGGTGGTACTTATATATTTTTTCCCCAAAATAATAAGCTCTGCCCGCGGTGTCACCAGCGGTATATCGGCAGCAGATGTTTTTAACGTAGTAAAACCTAGCATATGGCTGTGTGCGAACTCTATATCAAATTTGATTTTAATCGATTCAGCCGTGTTTGATTAGTGTCATTAAAAAAAGAAGTGATCTATGTGTGATTCACATTGTAAATTGAAAAATAACACAGATAATATAATCTATAATAAGAAAATGGACTTTAGCAAATAAAGGCAGTACCAAAAGTATACTTTAATAACCCTCTTCAATGCTGCTTAACTTAGCTTACCTCTACACTCATGTAAGAGATAAGGTAAATTACATTGCATTCATTTCATTGTTTTTATATTACAGGAATACAATAACCAAATAGAAGAATTAAAAGCGGAAATGGAGGAAGCTACGCGATCTGCTGAATATGTAAGTGGATTTAAAAAACAAATTAGCTTTTTCCTTATGTACGATATTTATTAAGTTGTAATATAGTATTTATGTTATCTGTGGTTGTAATAAGAAACATTAAAAAAGTACTGGCAGCGGTGGGATTCGAACCCACGCCTCCGAAGAGACTGGTGCCTTAAACCAGCGCCTTAGACCGCTCGGCCACGCTACCACTTGCGGGTTAAGACCAAATAGTCTAAGATGTATGTGGCGTGTTTGTATTCACGTGATCTCATATTAGGTAATCAATGTATTTTTATCTTTATGTAAGTTTAGAGCGTCGGTGGCCCAATAGTGTGGACTGTTGCCTTCCGATTTGGTGGGTGCAGGTTCAAATCTCGCCACGTACCAATGTGTTTTCGAAATTATATGTCCGTTATTCGATGCTCTTACGGAGTAGGAATACATCGTGAGGAAACCTGCGCACGCCTGCGAAGGGAAGGGAGGGTGTGAAGTCGGCACACACACTGGGCCCGTGTGGACGGCTAAGGCCTTAAACACCCGATACGGGTAGGCTCGAGCCCCTCGGTGGGGACGTTTAATGAGCTAATGATGAAGATATTTTTTATAGTAAGTTTCAATAATACTATTGAACAATCGCAAAGTGTTTCACATGATTTTTAAGGTTTCAAAATATTCGATTGTATCAATAGATTATCCCCATATTTGGGGAATATACCTACTTCAAATCGCTAGTAGGTTCTTATTTAAAAAATATGCGAATATTCACCAAATCATCCTGTATTTATTTGTGCGATATTTTTCGTATAATGCGACATTATGTTAAGTACTGTTTTGTCGCGTTTCCAGGTGCGTTCCGAGATCCAGTCGTTCCGCAATCGGAGTGCGCTGGTGTTGGTCACCGACATGTGTTGTCTGTGCGACATTGCGCTGTTGTTGCGCCCCTTCTACCTGTTCCCTTGCGGACACAAGTTCCATAGCGACTGTCTGCTGGCAGAGGTCCAGCCGTTGTTAGGTTAGTACCTTTTTCAAAGCATCAAAACTCATATTTTTAGTTTAGTATTTTAATCGTTTTTTATTATATTTTTTGACGTTCATAAGTGCTTTTTGTAAGCCTAATTTGAAATAAATGTTTTTGACTTGAGTTTGACTTAGATAAACAAACTAGATGCACAATTACGAAGAAATATCAACCGAAAAATTACCGAGCCGCTTGACACATACGTTGACTTATTGTTGTATTTATGAGATAAAGTTGTTTATTGAAATGTTGACCATAAGGAGTCATTAAAAGGGTTCAAAACCAAAAGCACGAGCATACTATTGTCGCTTACACATGTAACGAGTGTCGTGAGATGTTGATCAACACAGCGACTTAATTTTTTTTTCCGATCTGTCATAACGCATTCAATTCCTCGGTAGTTGGAAGGTTTAAGATGTAATTAATTTTAAAAGCATTCAGATTATTTTTCCCCGACTGTCTACATCCCAATTATGTTAAATAAAATAAAACATAATAGCACTCGAGTTTCAAGACCCATGTGGTGTAATGGTCGCCCAAGCGTTCCGGGTAAGACCCTCGTGCAGTACAAACATTTGTCTGCATGAACATGTCTGTTTGTAATGTTCTGGGTGTTTCTATGTATAATATGTATGTATTTACAAAAAAAAAGAGTATGTTTTTCAATTGTCTAGTACCCTAACTACAAGCTCCTGGCTTAATATGGGGCTAGATGGCGCTGTGTGATTATAGTTTACCATATTTCTTCCACAGATCCTGCCAGTCGTACAAAGCTGGCGGACCTTCAACGACAGCTGTCAGTGCTGTCGGGCATCGAGTTATCGGCGGTAACAGCTCGTGGTCTGCCGCTGAGAGACGTACTACGGTCCGAAGTGGACGACTTGGTGGCCGGCGAGTGCGTATACTGCGGCGATCATATGGTGCGCGCCATCGACCGCCCTTTCATAGCGGACGAGGATTGGGACCGCGTCGCCAAGGACTGGGAGTGACGTCATACTAGCAGAGAAATCGAAAGTGACAAAACTGACGTTATATCATCAAAGAAATCTTAAGTGACGTAATATAAGCGGAGAAGTTCCAAGGTGAAACAGGAGTGTTATGCACTTTGGTGTTTTGGGATGAAGGCACTGTAGCTAGTAAATTACCGGGTATAACAGACCTAACATCTGTATCTCTGGTGTTGGGCGCAATATGGCAGTCATGGAAAATAATAACTGTCTCTCAGTTGTTGGTCAGGCGTATACCTTACCACCAGGTGAGCGTTTTGACCGTCCTGTACATAATAACATTAAGGCTCGTGCCCCTCAGTGGAGTTGTTAATGTGCTGGTTATTTATTATGATGATAGTAGTAGGTTAGGTACCTACCTAGGAGGGTAGGTAGCTTCTATTTTATAAACATGCAATTTATAGTAAAACAGCATTCTGTAGTTTTTATTTGGAGCAAATTTGTACTGAGATACTAATAAGATGAGTAAATAACCTATTGTATTGTATTATAAATTAAAATCGCTTCTGTGATATTATATTGGATTTTTAATTTTGTAAATTGTCATCGATTTGCTAATATATTACAAGCCTTTTTAATAAGTGAGTTTAAAGAATATATTATGTAAATAATTGTACCGAATTGATTAAATAAACTATCTACCAAATGTAATTTATTACTTTTATGAATTTATTATAAATTGTAATCACAGTTAAACGTAAACAAAAAAATTTCGATGTCTCATTCATTTCAGGAAAATCAAAGGTATTTTAAATAATAAGAGTACATTTGTGGACTCAATATTTATTATGAAAATTTTGTTATCAAATAATGATAAACAATAAATTAAATTAAATATTAGGATTTAAATAAGAGGAGACCATTTAAAATCCTTAAGGACAACAAATTCCTTTACACATTTTGTTTTAAAATTAATAACGTAACTTGTACAAACATAAACACTAACATGTCAACGCCTGTGTTATTTATGCACAAATGATCAACATGAAGAGTAAGGAAGGCAGATATATTCAAGCCTCGTGCGTCGGATATAACGTATCTACATCGAGTAATTCTCTAAGGCAAAGCTAAATTATTGACTAGCAGCACCATCCACCTCCATAGTTTGCGAATTTGTTTTGTCACCCTTATCATCTACTTGCATTGCATCTTTTTTCTCCGCAGTTTCTTCCTTATTGCTATCTTTAACATCTTTTTCCTTGTTATCCTTACTTTTATCGCGTTTCTTGGTATTTTTACTGCCCTTCTTGGGTGTTTTTTTATCTAATTGTTGGTCCTTGTCGGCAACCGCCTCAGGAGCTTTGTCCTCTGGCCGCGTGTCTGCCGCCTGAGGCTCTGCGGGTTTCTCTTCCGCAGGCGCCACTTCATTGTTCTGTGGCTGCTCTTTGTTTTCTTGTGACTCGCTGGTTGCTGCTCTACTTGAGGTTCAATGTTCGCCTCACTTTTCATTTCGACCTCCCCGTTCTCTGCGTTTTTTTCCGCATTCTCGGCATTCTCTTTCATCTCGACGTCCTGCGGCTGCGACGCGTTGCTACCTTTATCAGCTTTGGCTTCTAACACGGCTATACATTTCTGTATGCATTTAATGGCTTCCTTTCTAGCTTGTCTAATGTTCTCCTTGCCGTCCGTTTCAATATTGTCTAGCTTAATGAGATTCCTTGTGAGCATCTCATCTAAGAATAAATATCTCTTGTCTTTTTTGGTACCGGTGAAGTTTTCTACTTCGGACATAAGGTTCAGAACGTCAGTTTGGATGCTCAGAATTTGTGTGATTGGGTCATTAGAGGGGGGAGTTGCTGGCTTTGGTTGAGGCGGAGGAGTTTGTTGTTTGGGTGGGGCCTGTTGTTGTTGCTGCTGCTGTTGGTGTTGTTGTTGATGTTGTTGTTGTTGAGGGCGCTGATTCGCTCGCGGTTGTGGTTCAGGCCGCGGGGTTCCATGCTCGTGCTGCACCGGCACCTTAACGAAATGCTCTTCAGGGTGCATCTGCGGTTTGGGTGACTGTGACCTTTGCGGCGAAGCACCTCGGGCAAAAGCGGCCTGTGGATACACTTTTTGCTGTACAAACGGCTGCGGGCCCTGTCTGAATCCTTTGTTGAAGGGTGTGCCGAAAGACCTCGAGAAATTCGGGGGAGCATGGAAGGCTGAGCCGTCATCGAAATACTGTTCGCGCTCCACGTGCGGCTGGGGCTGCGGCGGCGGGACGTACGCCGGCTTCGACTCGCCATAATGAGGTCCGTGGTCTACAGACTTGTTTATCACTGGCTCGTCTCTGCCCTCTACAAATATGGGTATGTGACGGACGTTGGACGTTTGGTGCGGTTGCTCCGGATGCGGAGGCAGGTGTTGCTCCTGGTGGTTCTGTGCGTTCATTTTGCTGGCTGTTTGATTCTGTGAGCGGCCGTCGGGGGGTGCGGACATAGACCTTTGGTTTCTCTCTTCTGCATCAACCACGCCGGGGTCTGCGGGACTCTTCTGGCCGAGGTCGACTGTGTTCCTTAGCCCGTATTGGGGCAGGTGCGTCTGGGGAGGCTGTTCTGGCTGGGGTTGTGCGTGTTCCGTCTGGGTGGAGGTAGTACTGTGCGCCGGTGCTGTAGGAGGCGGGGGCTGACTACGCTCGGGCTCCTCGCGACCGCTGAACCTGCGGTTCCAATGGGTCGGGAAGTGATCTCTGAACTCTGGCGGTATGTCGTCGAACGGGAACCTGTTGAAGCCGCTGAAGTTTTCACCAAAATCTGCAACGAGGAAACGTTTGTTTACACAACCTGCAAATGGTGAATGAGCTCTGTTAGTATTGTTAGTGTGAGATTTCACATTTCAAATAATACTAAAAGAAACTCATTTTAGTTTTAGTGACTTCGCACTTTAAGGAATATTATAGAAAACTCGTATAATTACATGCTTAAATTTGTCAGTGAACGAAGTGGCATAATTAAGGAGATAATATTCAACCTTGAGTAGGAGTGAAACATGCAAATACAATTTGTACGCCGATAAACGAATGATTGTTTTTTTTTCATGGCCAAATTCTTTGTTTCCTCGTCACATCTGAATGTCTCTCCATAACGTATGTTTGAGTGATTCGTCCAAATTGCTGTCACGAGCTAGATTTCTGACCAATATGTATATATTCAGTGGCGTGCAAAGAGATTATGAGTAGGAAATGCAAAGTGAGAGACACTTATCGCAAAAACAATAATTTTTCATTTTTGTCAAATAAGTGCTGTCGTTGACAGCAGATCGCCTATGGTTTCAAATATGAAGAGAAAAATGGGCGAATAAGTATGAATCATGTGTTGGCGATTTTCCGGGTTATCTGGGACGCACAGGGTATGCACTGCTTTTTTGCATATATGGAGTACACGCCACTGTATATATAATTGTACGGAGTGTTTGTCCTTACCGTCTGTAGGATCTTGGCTGGAGGGCCGTCGTTTCCTCGCCCAGGTGGCGGGCCGCTGGCGCAGGCGCGCCGCTATGTCCGGGTGGCGAGCCGCGAGCTCGCTCCACGCGCCCGAGCCCTCGTCCTCATCAAACGGGAATCCGCGCTGCAACAATATACATGTGACATCAGCAAAGGTATTTCCGCAATCGGTGACAGTTGACAGAATTGGTCGAATAAATTACCCTAAACCGAAGAGCGTGTATGAGAGTTCATTATGAAAGTGGACAAAGCGAAACAAGTACGTGTGGATCGTAAGAAGTGGTCTCTGTTAAATTCACTTCTTGCTCCTCTTTCTCGTAGGGATAGGCTACGGGAAAGAGGAGCGGGCTTGATCATACATGATAATATTTACATATAAATATTCGGACTAGTTCATGCTGCCACATTTCATCATAGTATTTCGAGATAAAATTCGTAAAATCATCCATAACACCTTGACTTCAAGACATCACAGTACGCTTTTGTTGAAACTATTTACCGGGCACAATCCATGGAATCAGTTACCGACTGAAAAATTCCCCGAGCAATATGACCTGGTGCCTTTCAAGCGCGTATTCCAATTTAAAAGACCGGCAAATAATTTCTATGCCCCGTGATATTGCAAGTGTAGATGGACGAGGGTGTCATTTACCATCACATGAGCCTTTCGCTCGTTTGCCTCTGATTACATAAAAAGTGACGTATCGTCAACACCGTCCCTCTAATGATACATGGATAATACCAAGTCAACGTGTCAACAGTGTCTGAGGTCATTTTGATATTGAATGAGTATTTCATTGCAATTGCATTCAAATACCTATGTATTAGGTTAGGACAGACGGCTTCTTTGATATATAGATTTTATTTTCCAATACTACTATAAAATGGTTATACTCATCATACTCCCTTTAGGTTTTAGTACCTACTATACTTTAGTTATATCAATTTACAACAAGGCACTTAAGAATAGCATGGTAAAGGGTTTATTGAACTTATATTATCGTCCTGAGTAAGTTAATGTATTCATACAAAACTAAGTCATCATGACTAAAATTTGCCAAAATTTCATCATCAGCCTATACTGCAGAAAACAAGTCATTTAGGACATATTTTTAACACTTAAAAAGTGTCATCCGCGTTCGGAAGCGCATACAAATTGCATCGTTTTCTCCGTGCGCTTCAGACGCGGATGTGGACCCCGCGTGCGTACGCACTCCGCATCGCCTTTTACGGCAAGGACGCGGCCGGCGACCTCACTGTCGCGACTTTCGTGTTCCGGCGCACAATAAACATGCAATAATTATTGAAATTATCGCAAAACTCACTTTAAACGAGACTCGTTTGTGTTTCTGTCGCAGGGATAAAAACAAGAGATTTGATCAAATCCCGAAGGATGTTCAAATAACAACAGCACAGCAAAGCAACCTTTAATAGCAAAATTAATTTCTTGGCCTAAAAATAAATCTTTTATGTAACAGCAGTTTTTTTTTTATTTATATTCATTATTTCAGGTATTTGTTCAAATATCTGGATTTAGGGGAAATGATAAAAATTACTGAGGTTGTTATTCTAACATATTCAGTAATTTGACGAAATCGTTTAGGGATTTGGTCAAATCCATGTTTTTACAATATCCCTGCGACTTATGGCAACTGGCGAATCGAAATATGGAAACAACTTACATTACTGTATTGACGACACTAAGCACTGAATACAAATACAATGAACCGTGTGGAAACTAGTAATAAATACAAGCGATCAGGTAAATAATGATCAACACGTTAACGATGCATGACGACTGCATTATGCACTAAACGTGCAGCTGTACTTGATTTGTATTTTATTTATTGATGACAAAATTCATTCTGAGAATTCATATGTACTGCTGCATTTATAACAAGCGTGGGCGCAAGTTTTTGTCCGAGTTGAAGTCGACTCAATCAACAGAGTAGGTATCTAATCAACATGAATTGTCAAAATATTTTTGAAATATTTTAATTTCTAAATACAGTACCTATACCTTAATAATGCGCTGGTAAAAACAAACATCAGCATTATAAACATATTTATGTAAACACGAACAACACGTGATCCCGTATTTGTGAAAAACATTCAAGATCTACGAAAACCGGACGCAAATTAATCTCAGTCTAGCTAAATGGCATCGAAATAAATGCGGCGACAGACCGTAATTTCATTTGAGTTACATAAACGACACGAGTACCTAATGTATTTAAGGGGTGACATCACCGCGTATAGGTGGGCAGTGATGAACAAAAAGCGATCGCAAACCGTTGCGTCACCCGAACGCGAATCGAAAGAGGACGATTGTTGGTAAAGCGTGACATTAACAATAATACAACAGGTGGCACGTGTGCGAAATCGTGACTTACACGTTATAAAAATTCAACAGCCAAGCTGCAATTTAAGAGATATCCTTGTTTTCTAGGCGAGCTTTGGCTTCAACTATCGACACTATCTCACTGCGTTGAGTTGCGTTTCAAAGCTTTTATTTCTAGCCAACACAAACCGTATCGTTCCAATGACGTCACCATACCTGTGTCAATGACCCTACTTTATTATATATCGAATATATATATATATATATATATATAATAATTTGAGTGTGAGTAGGATAGTCGGATCTTCAGCAGATGGTAGATATTGATATGCGACAATCGTTCTACGGACATTTGCGTAGGCAACCCGTTACTACCATATCAAGATTGACCCACTGATTAATTCACAGGAAGTTCCGCATTAGTGTCCACGTCACAGATGTGCACAATTTAATTATACAACAAAATGGAGAAGTCATCAAAACGGTCGAGATAGATTTTCAGCTAAGCCATATTAGCAGTAAATCAATGCGTAGGTGTCACATGACACACACCTTATGAACACCTTTAACTCCGTTTAAGTATACGATGTATATTTCGCCTTCTAAGATAAATAGTGGGGTGACATCAGCGGTAAACTTAGCACCAATGTTTACGATTCGCGGATATACATAAAGATAATGCCAGGTGACCGTGAACTTGGGTAAAAAAAAACTTCATAGAAGACAGCATTTGAATTTAATGACCATAAATGGCTAAATAAACTTGGTCCACAAAAAATATTTAGGGAACTAATAATATAAGAAGTTGCATGAAGATAAAATATATGAATTATTTACTACTAATGCTGTTTTGAAAAGATGTATCTACAAAGACAATAATTTAGAGTCAATCGATAACTAAATGTCCAGAAACAGAAATGGAGATTTCAAATCTACAGAGATCTTCAACCGTAAGAACATCCCGCATGTTCAAAGAGTCATTCAAAACAAAAATAGAACTCACAAGAGTTCCGCAAAGGTACCGTCAGTGTATTTAGAACGGTATGCACTTAGGAGTGAAAACAGACCGCATAACGGGAGGTAATGATATGAGTATCATTAGAAACAACCCAGGCGTACGATAGCGAATTCGTTTATCGTCCAAGCGAGCCAAATAAATGCGAGAGAGTAACGTACTATTTTAGAATGTGTGTTACACTGAATGGTGCTGTTCATGTCATTTTATTACATCATTTAGAAATAGATAAACAAAACTTTCAGAATGTTGACAGAGTTATCTACTATTCGCAAGTCCTATAAACAATCTATCTAGGTTCAACATGTTCAGGGTATCTTGTGAGTAACGATGTCCTACCGATATCCACTCTTAGTACCGAGGTTAACTATTGAACGTTCCGTATCAAAGTTAGCAAACAAGCAGACAGTTTTATCTCGTCTGATGGTGTTTGCTGTCCCTTTTAGGACACCAGTGATCTAGAAAAAGGGCTCACAGTGCGTTCACTTATCTACTATTCACGCAAACATTTACAATCATTCCCTGATATTCTAGTGTAATTGTTGAAGAAATTATATGCTTTAATTACAGTTAAAAGGATATTCTAATAATCTTATAATATCGCAAAATTTTTGTAACTCCCAATTTTTTACAACATTTTAAACGTCATTAACCCTTAACGTTCGAATAATCTTTATAAAAATTAAAAGATTCATGGACAAATTCGCCGCTTCAACAATTATTTTTGTATGCTACAACCAAAGGCAAAATATTTGATACCTAGTCACGGAGACGAAAATCTTTAACAAAAAACGTTTCATTATTAACAGTCTAGTCCACGTTAGTATGATGAGTTCAATAGTCTTTCTCCATATTATATTTTAACTATAATTTACTTTTTGCTGGACTTACTCCTAAATGGTATTTCGGCAAAGAGCCGCGAGCGACTCAATGACTCACGCAGCCCGAACGCGTGTGACGTAGCAAACTGTTTACAATTTGCGAATGCGAAATGTTTACAGTGTCGTTTGTAAATGTACAAGCAGGCACAAAATGGAATAACCACATTTATAATTTTATTTGGTGACATTACTAAACTAGAAAGAAAACTAAGAAAGTGGTCAAGAGCGATAATCATTTTGTAAGAAATACTCCATTATTTAAATTACCAGAATTTTCAATCGTGTATTTCGTTAGCCAATTAAATCGTCTGGTATCCTGATGATAAGGTCCTACTCGTCCTGTTATATAACTTGATTGTGTGTTTTTTAGTAAATTAAAGCGAAATAATAATACTTGAACAAGATGAGACAATTAAAAGAATAATAAAAACAAAACAATGTTGAAAGGAGGTTGCTGACACAAGTGTCCTGACCAAAATTCTGATGATTCACAAGATATAAATACAAGCCACGTTCCTCAGTGGGTAAATATAAACAATAAGGGTAACGTTGTCAACCTCGACTTGACCATGCCGCTACTGGCCTTTTCCAAATGTGTACATGGCAATATTTTTATCGCAAATAATTCCATAATCCAAAGCGCTAATTTTAGACAGAACATAAATTTAACGGGTCCAATTAAAGTTATAAATTTCTAAAATTACACCTAAATATCGTATCCTGAAGCATTTAAATAGTACTGCGATGAAAAGAGAACCAATTTCTCGTCAATTCAAGGTATTGCCAGGTTAGGACAATTTATCGCAAATAATTCCATAATCAAAAGCGCTAATTCGAGACAGAACATAAATTTTCCAGTCTAATTAAAGCTATAAATTTCTTAAATTAAACCTAAAGATCGTATCCTTAAAATAATACTGTGATGAAAATGACCCAATTTCTCTCCATAATTTCTACGTTTTGCCCAAGTTAAGGCAAATTAAAATGCCAATTTACCTACCTCATTATCTCTTCCGTGGTATTCAGGCGGTTTGTCAATTACAACTGGTGATTCCATTATTTACTTCTAATCACTTGTTATATCACAGAAAAGTCCACTTCACTATAGAGCGTGTAGCACGCGATAATACTGATTGGTTTGAATCGTACAACAACTCGCTATCGAATCTCGTTTTATACTGCGGCGTCGGCATCGCAAATTCTGTATTTATAATGAAGGCACGACCGACGCGGCGTTTCTCGAAAGCACGCGAACGTTCCGGAACAACCTAGAGCGCGACGTCAGACGGTCGTTATGAGTGGACATGTTCGAATGCGGGCCGGAGAGAGCTCTACTGAACCTTTGAACTAAGCAAAGCAGCAATGGACCGCCAGTAGAGCATACGAACGGATCAATAACACGACAGCAAAAGCTTCCGAACGCGACTGCGCTTCGTGGGTGGAAGCTTTGAGAATTTTCTGGACTTATCCGGAGGTATCGAGTAGAACAACCCTTATGAAGACTTTACATAAACTAATGAGGTGTAGGTACACATTATATTTCTTGTGATCAGAATAAAAAAAAAATGAAATTGAAAGCGTTTTCACCGCGTCGTTAAAATTTTGCACATTGAAGTTCTAAGCAATATTGAAACTATTTTTGGTTGCTATCAGAAATTGACACTTTTCTTTGATGAAAACTACGCCAGCTATATTTTAAATGAAAACAATGCACCATGTGTGAATCATCTGTCATATAAATAATTGATTGATAGTGACAAACAATAGTCATTACACTGTATGCCTTATACAATTTTCCTTGGATGCGCCTTACAAGTTTGATTAATGAAATCACCAGGTTATTTCGCTTTATAATGGCTTTTATTTAGACTCTGTTAATGTACACATACGATACGACAGAGTTGATATCATATTAACTCTTTTGGCACTAGATAAATAAAAGTCACTTAAACACTTTCTGCTATTTATCACCGAGATAATTAGATCGTTCACTTAGATAAAGATTCCAAGATAAATTCTAAGAAAATCTAAATTACTTTGACCACTAGGATTTCAGATTCCATTTCCATTTACAAAAAGACAAAATAGAAAATCCCACCAAAAACATTTCATGTAAATATCGTCAAGACGACCACATAAGGTTTTACCGGTGAATAAGTCATCAAGCCAATTTTCTGAATCTTCACGACCTAACTCTACCGACCCTTACTTTGAAGTAAAAGCAAATTCAACATATCAGTTAATATGTACACCTTTGACGTTTTGCTACCGTCGTGGAGGTGATGCGAATATTTAGTTTCTGATCTGCAGTAAGTAACGAAACAGCCAAGCCGTCGTTTTGGCGAAGGCACTACCGTACCCCCCAATCTTTTATTATTATTCGATATATGCGTCAGCGACGGTTAAGGGTTCGTAATTATACTGATGGTAAAATTAAAATGCGTTTTTTTTTAATTTAAACATTAACTTTAGCCACAATTGCTAAACCTGACGTAGATATCATAGTTTATACAGATCATAAATAGCAAGTAAAAAAACAAGGTTCTGAACATATTTTCTCACAAAACTAATTATAATATCAAAACTAATAAAAAGCTTCACTTTGGTGCACCCTAAATCAGAGTGGACTGTCAAAGTAAAGTAAAATGATAATATGTCCGATAATTTGTAAAAAGCAGACTAACATTTTTGCGAGCTTATATTTTTTGCAAAGCTTTTCAATCGCTAAAGTGGCATGTGCATACTTGATGACCTGAAGTAATAAGTTTTGTAAAACCACTTCATATTGTATAAGTCGATAATGCACTGACTTTGGATTCAGGATGCATTGATAGAGACGCACCTACGATTGTACAGAACGCAGTGAACCATATAATTAAATAAGATATAGATAGTACTGTATGTGATGATGACATATCAAAGTGCAAAAGAAAACACTAAACCCTCGTCTACGTAATTGCTGGGTATTTAAACAAACTTAAAAGAGCGACGTACAATAAACAAATCAACTTGATGTCAGAATTTTCAGTTATACACAGTGCATTCAAAAAGTTCCGGGACAATTTTTTTTTACGAAAGGAGAAAAGAGCTAGGAAAAAAGGTTTTTATTTAATTTTCAACATAGTCCCCCCCCCTTCTCTACACAAATTTTACAGCGGTCGTACAGTCGTTGGAAGGCCCGCGAAAATTCTTCTTCGGAAATGGCCTTGAGTGTGGCGGTCACTCCTCGTTTTATGGCCTCTACATAACGCTCGCCCTTCATGGCAATTTTAATCTTGGGAAATAGAAAAAAGTCCGCTGGAGCCAGATCTGGTGAGTATGGTGGGTGGCGGATCACAGTAACTAATTTTTTGGCCAAAAATTGTGAAACGAGGATCGAGGAATGAGAGGGCGCATTGTCATGCAAGAGAACAATCGCCACTACTGTAAAATTCTGGCCTTATGCGTCGAATCCGCTTCAAAAGTCTGTCCAGCACATCTTTATAAAATGCTGCATTCACCGTCTGGCCGGTTGGCACAAAGTCGCTGTGGATAATTCATGAGAATCGAAAAAGAAATGAACATCGTTTTGATTTTGGATTTGGTTGCGCGAACTTTGAGGGGCCGTCCTTCCTCCTGGCTTCCATTCAGCAGACTGGCGTTTCGTTGTGGGATCGTATTGAAAACACCATGTTCATCACCAGTTACAATTTTTATTTAAGAAATTTTCATGCGTGTTAGCCCAGTCAAGAAAATTGAGTGAAGCGTCGAGACGGCACTGTTTTTGATCAGCGTCAGTGAGTGAGGAACAAATTTTGCGCAATATTTTTTTTTTACCAAGAACGTCGTGTAAAATATGATAAACGCTTCCTACACTGATGTTTAGCTTCCTAGATAATGTTTCAATCGAAACGCGTGGATTGGAAGCCACCAGCGTGCGCACTCGTTCGACATTATTGTCTGTTGTTGACGTGGAGGAACGCCCCTCGCGCGGATCGTCTTCCAGCGGCTCACGGCCGTTTTTAAATCGTCCATACCACTCGAAAACCTTGCTTCGGCTTAAACAATCCTCGCCATATGCAGTTTTTAACATTTGATAAGTTTCGGAACCACTTTTTCCCAATTTGAAACAAAATTTAATAGCGGCACGTTGCTCCATTTCGCAAATTGTGACCGACCGATATAAACACGTTTACTTCAACCAAACAAAACTTCACTTCGAATGAGGTCAAAGCGCTGAAATCTCGAATGTAGATATCGAAGTATGTATTAACTAGTTCCAACGTTGCGCGAGAGATGGCGCTGATCGTAGATTTTATAAAAATTTAGTCCCGGAACTTTTTGAATGCACTGTGTAACTTTACTAGGTGGTCTACCACCGAGTCGTCTAGGTAGGTACCACCGCAGTGCCAGATATCGTCTCGTAAATTAAGAGTGATATGAACTTTTGGGTGTCGTGATGAGGGCACTGTAGCTAATGAAATTACGGGGTATACAGAACTAACATTTGTGGTCTCGGGTGACGGTCGCAGTGCTGCATTGATGGAGAATTATAACTATCAGTTGTTGGTATCCTTCAATGCCGTTCTGTCATGGTAAGTCAAATCACTTACCATCGGGTGAGCGTCCTGACCGTCCAGTTTACAACATTTTAATGTGTGTACAGTTAGTTGCTTTAGTCAAAGAAATTACAATTCGTTGTAATCCAAGTTTCTTTCTAACAATAGGAAGATGGCTATGGTCGAGTAGGCATAGAAATAAGGTTAAGAATGCAAAGTAAAGATAATAGTAAAAAGACATCAGAGATGTTTGAATAGTCGTCCTCAAAAAGTATCAAGTGATTTGTACAAGTAGGTACTTAAAATAAAAAGACCTCTGACAAAAAGGTAACACATATAAGTCAGATTTTTAGATGTTAGAAAATTTGCATTAAATTAATAATTGACAGGAATATTGCCAAAGTAATTGTTAGCAGGAGTTTGATGTAGACTAATTGGTGGACCATTTAAACCCTTTGAATTTTATATTCACCCATTTTACTATATACTATACTGGTTTGCATTAAAAAGGCTCCGAAACGTTTGGACCAATTTGGAAAATTCCTTTACCGTTGGAAAGCTAAACTTTCCCCCAGATTACATAGGCTATATTATAAATATATATATACATATTTGTCACCGGAAAATAATAAGAATCGGAAATTGATTAATAAAATTGTATTATTTTACGCCCATAATTTCGCAAATTATTATTTGAAATGTCTCGTGGTAAATTTACGAATATCCATTCGCAAGATTCTAAAAGTTTTGATCAATCACAAAAGAGCGTTTAATTATACGCTTCTTCAAAATGCGGCAAATAATACACGGCTCTATGATGAGTCGATGTTGACAGTGGTAATGTTTGTGTCCATTGCTTTATATTCTAAACAAATGAGTATTTTCTAAAAAAAAAAATAGCTAATATTACAAACACTCCAATTTGAATTATAAGTAAAAGACAATATTTATTATTTTCTTTATCATAAGTGTTTTATACATTTTGGTTAGGTTACTACTGTGACCTCAACAACCCGTGAGCCGAGGGAGCGAAGCTCTGGTATCGCGGCAGGGTCTGGCGAAGCGACACAAACATTTTTTTATATAATTCTAAACAGCGTTATTAGTTACATTTTGGTTATAGCCACTTTAAAACTTTTGTAGCTTAGTAGTAATTTTCACTCATAGTACTTTACGGGTGATATCAGTAAGTTGATCAATTTACGATCATATGTAAAATAATACAATTTATCTCTGATGTTCTTATTGTGAATTTGCGGTTCTTATTATTTCCGGCAATATTTTTAAAATTGCTATTTTAATTCTTACTAAAACTCGAAAAACGCGCACGTCGCGAGTACTTCGCCATACAGAGTAAATATTTTACGTTCGTCGTCGATTGTGAACGAAAAAAATTTACTCGGTAGAAAACACACAATACATTTTCTAATGTCTTTTTGGGGGTAAATTCTTGAGCAGACGAACCACTTATACAATATATATAAACCACTTATACTTAGAGCTTTTTATTCATAATTTATATTACCTACATATAACCCTTCATGAAGAGATCATGTCAACAAGTGAATGTCGTCATTTGGTTTAGCATTCTAATAATTTTTATTTGACATCTTTACTAAATGCCGATATACAACCACATTTCTTGTAAAGTTATCAAGTAAGAAGATAATGACTCTGCCTGGTTACACTAAATCTGGTAAATTAATTAATTTGTAATTTTAAAAGGCAGCTTCATGTGTAGTAGAGACGTAGATAAATAATTTTAATATTTTGGTATGTAAAGAATAATCATTTTTGACTACGCAAGAATTTAAGACTTACACTCCTACTACGTTATAATTGCATGAACTTAGTTAATGAACTTATTTAGAATTATATACCACTGAAAACAAAACTCTTGAAATAAACCAAGGCCAGACATTCGAAAGAGTTTATAAAGTAGAATTTAGAGCACACGTAGGTGGCAAAATGGCTGAGCTAAATATTTGAAATTATATTAACTATTGGTGATCGTTGTAATATCCATTTCTCTATATAGATATATAAACACGCATCAATAAAACTGATTCTTACAATTCAGTAACGGCTGTTAATTCAATTTACTTAGAAGCTATGAATTCAAATAGTGGGGAAAACGTGTCAAACAATAACAATGGTTTTAGTGCGTTTACAAGCAGCATCATTCAAGCGTAAACAAAACATTGCTGGCGGCAACTCTACCGTACCAGTGTTATCACTTTTTAAACAACAAAGACATGCATTACGTCTAGTCTACTCACGTTTCGCTTCATTTACACTATCATCTTATTCTAACGCAGAACGTATACAATTCGTGTAAATTTCCGTAAAATCAACCAATTTTCGATTTTCTTTTCCAACTTGAACGTCAGTCTTGCAGGCCGGCTAGCCGTTTCACTGTTGTGGGTGGGTGCGTGAACCACCGAAATAGATCTTTTGGAATAACACCACACAAATTATATTCCTTGCGTCACTGAACTGGGAACGCACGAGACGAAGATCAAGAGCGGACACGTCCGCGTCTCGTCTGCTGCTGTCAATATGGCGCACAATATGTTTGCATTTACGCCAAATTTGTTTAAAAGTCATTTAAAAAAAATATCTCAATTCAAATCGAAGTTACAATAATTAAAACACCACGCACGACACATACACGACTAGTATAGGAGTGACAGCTCAGCAGAGTGGAGGAAGTGTTTACCGACTGCCAGACTGTATAATGGAAGAGATAGTCTTGTTTGAGATAGTTTACACGACAGATATTAATGGTCGATAAAGCATTTGCGTAAGCAAATATGCAAATAGTCTAGGCACCTGCTAATTTTTAAACCCACGTTATTAATGAACGCTCATGTAAAGACAGTAAATCGTATTGTATTTTAAGGCAGGGTTATTTTAACTGTTAAAGAAAACATTTACCATACTGAAACAATTCAACGACTGTCGAAAACATATTGCTTATTTTCCAATGCAGGAGTTACATTCTGTTTTGCGGACTACTCTGAATAAAGTTCGTTGTCGATTTAATTCCGTTGAATAAAAATTAACATTCCTTTACAAAAGAAATACAATCAATCATTTAACCTCATTTAAGTTTAATTGATGTCGCATTTAAAAACCGCATTACGCTCTAGTACTCCTCTAGGAACCCTTTTTTTCTTCTTGATTCTTGAGGCCCCTTTCCTTACTCTTATTCCTATTTTTGCCTTAGATTTCCAAGCGTTACCCACTTTGCCTGCCTAGTTTATACTGTGTGTGGTGCGCAAAATAAAATTCGTGCACCTTAATCAATAACTACTTTAGTACGATCAAGACCTACGCTGATTAGTTCCCGAGAGGTTGCAGTAAAAGGGAAGTCCTTGAGCAACCCACCGGTGGTGTCGAGTTGAATCATGATCGCCCACGCGACATCGGCGAACAAATTGCAAGTCGTAGAGTGATCATAAATGCAATAATGCACAACTATACGCTACGGTTAGGGATGTCGGATTCAAATTGCCTTGTTTGTTTACTTTCGTGTTCTATGGTGAAATGGAACTGGTGATTTCAAAACTTAAGTGTTTACGATGAATTAAAGTAGTTTTTTTCCAAATGTAAACTGTGAAATAATCAAGACGACATGATATCCTATGACATGATTACAACGTTTTAATTAATATTTACCACACAAAGCAAGCACCCGCATCAAAAAAGGGTTTGTTAGAAATAAATAGAGAGATCGAGAAAATATCCCGGACATTGAAAATAGTTCTAATAGAAATGATGTAGAAAAACTTCATCTTGAGCGGTAACCCTATGATAAAACATATTAAAACACGGTGCGAAGTGGAACAACTGTTTGCAACTTAATAAATGAAGTTTGAATAGCCGCAGCATTTATTGAGTTGTACCAGCTTCTAGCATTTGCTCATATTATTTATATCAATTGGTGCGCATTTCAATTCCTACTTACAATTTGACTATAGTTTAAGTAAATAGCTGCAAAGGAAGATAATGCCATATCATAAGCGGGTATGAATACTTAAACAGTAGGTAACTTTATTTATTATATGAAAGATATCAAATAGTTCCGGTGTTAAATCTTCCTAGTACGGAATTTTTATAATTAAAATCATTTTCGATCAAGAATGCAGAAAAATACAACAGAACAAATATTCAGGTCAAACAGCATGATGGTTGAGAGAAGTGAAATATTTCCTAAACACACGAACATTTTCTATTCTGGGGGCTGCGTCATGGAGGTGCCACCCTGCAGAGGTGGAGTTCGTGATCACGCGTATTTTGTCATTAAACAGACCTAAAACAGGGTATTATTACAATCGGAATACAGGCATGGTCGCCTACGTGTGTATAAAATAGACAGTGGACTAATGAACCGTGTCTGTATAACAAAATTCCGCAAAACCTTGAACTTAGGAATGATCGATGACGATTTTTAATTGAAACATTAGTGTAATATTAAAAAAGTCTATTCTTGGTATAATTGAGAGTTGCTTTAGGATAATTCGAACATGGGAAATCGCGCAATTCACATTGTGGAATACCTGTCGTTAGATATGTTGGACTATCTGAATTAGTCGACCGCTGAAATGGAAGAGGCTCCAAGATTCACACAACTTTGCCTGTTTACCTAGATTAAATTCGTAGGAGTTTCAGGCCAATTTAGGTTCCGTTTGAAACAAAAGCTCATTTTACTCTATAAATATAAAATAATATGAACTCTCTTTCTTCAACCTATCGCAGTCCACTGCTGGACATAGGTCTCCCTCATTTTGCGCCAGATATCCCGGTCCTCCGCTGTTTGATTGTATTTGTAAATTTGGTGCACCGAATAAAACATTTTCTTTCTATCTATATCGTACATTAAATCACTTGAAATATTAAAAGATTTTATTTAGATTTTACAATATCTATATTGTTAAGATTCCGTATAATTTCCACAAATCAAATAGCTATGAATGTTTATAACATAAACTTATTGTCACGGCACTTGCATATCAACAATTCGATTGTTAGGAATTCCTTATTTTTGGAAAACTCGCATAAAATCAGTCGCAAACTTTGTTGTAAGTTTCCTAATATCCATTGAAATATGTAAAACCAACTGAACCTACGCGTCCGTTTTATTTGGATATTGTACAATGCAATAAATAATGCTTCTGCCTTGTAACATATAGCTCAAAATAAACAAGGAATGTTGTTCCAAATACTTGAACACAGTGCTGCCACTTTATTCACACTTAAAGTAACTGGTTCAACTATGTTGAATAGGCTCGCTCTTATTTTGCGACGTCAATAAATTATCTCTTCGGATATTTTAAAATCGAACGATTGATGTGGTGCTGCCACAAAAATTGTGTTAACAAAGATAAATTACATTTACTCTTACACAAAATATACCTAATCCATATTCAAAATTTAAAACTTATATAATTGAATCATACATAACAAATGCCATTAACATCAACTATCATAGAGATATCAGAAATGACAGCACCTAAATAACGACCTAAATTAAAAAAAAAGATATCACAGTTACGCAAAGATAAAAAAAATAATTATCTCACCTCTTTCAACATTTTAATATACCATCATAGTGACACTGTGCTGATTACAAATGACCTTTGGCATCGAGACGTTTATAGGCACCAACTACCAGTCTGTAAATGCGCACGCGCACGTTTTATTTTCGAGTGCACAATGACGGTTTCACGCAGCAACGCGACCTGCAGCGAATTGATTGAACCCCCGTTAACCCAATACAAATCTTCACTCATTAACCTTAGACCAATTGTTGACTATAAGGTGAATAATAACCGAATTAAGGCACAAAATTCATCTGTACTGCCTTCCCCAATAACTTTATTAAATGGTTTCGGACCGGAGATTCTATCCCAAAAACCGGGATAGCGGGTTCCTGGCTCAATTTTCAGTACCCAAACTATTATGTAAGTACGGGTATATAGAGGCAATGAATAAATAAAATGCCGAATGATCGATGCTAATAAAATTGAATACATATCAACGTCAAGTCAAAAGAAATGTTGTAAAGAATTTAGTAGCAGTTGCTTTCCTAATCTGCCTTGCCTACACGATACCCTAGTTCACCACACCTTCTCTTCCCGCGGGTGTCGTAAGATGCTGCTTCGACATAAAAACATACATCAAAGAACGGGGATTATTATTCATCCTAAGGTATCTAACTCAAACCCCGCTTGTAAAGTATGAAGATTATGACAAAACGCTTCACTATGGTGAAGTAATTGATACGTCCATAACTGCAGTCGTCTATTACAGTATTTTAAAGTAAACAAAAGTAGGTTCCTTTCCTCAACAAACAGATACAAAACTTGTCAACTAACAAGCACCTAATGTACTAATAGCAACGGTGACGATCTCCTGAGGCCACTGCAGTGGCGTTCAATTATATTATCGCAAGGATATCGCGGAATTAACATATTTAGAGTCACGTTGAGATGTACGTGCTAGAGTAATCACTGTCCGGAACCACTGATCTAACTAGACCAATGACTAATACTTAACTAGTTGGGCAAATGAGCTATTCATAATTCAGGTATCATCATTCAACCAACAAGGTAACAAAGTATGATGTAGTCACCACGAGGATAAGTAAGAAATAAAGGTAATTATTACCTAGACTGAAAATTACTGCCATAAATCTACATCGAGCTGAAAAAGTTGTTTTTATCATTACTGTGCTTACATTTTCAAACCATCATAATCATCATTGAAGCCTATAATGTCCGCTGCTGATGGGTGTGCTCCCGTGATGACTTTCACGGGGACCGATCCCTAGCAGTCGACGTCCAACAGCTACCCGCGACCTTAACGGGTAATCAGTCTTTCTGGCTGGGAGTCGGCCAACGCTTTTTCTTTTACGAAAACGACACTCGCAAAACTTAACACCACATCGGCTATCGGTTCTACGCACCATGTGTCCTGACAACTGCCACTTCAGCTTGTCACCCTACATTTAGTGTTTAATAGCTTTAACTCCAGTTCAGCCTTTAAAGTCAACAGCTTATGGTTTTGATCGCCATAAAGTCCGCATAGGGAACCTAGGTTTTTTTATTGAACTGAAGGCAAACGAGCATTCGGTTCACGTGATGGAAAGTGACACCGCCTGCTCATTGTAATATAGTCTTTCTTGACCTCTTCGATCTTGGATTAGGTCAGAGTTTTTGTTAAATTATGCCAGTTATGTCACCGTATACTCCTGAGACGCCACGGTTTACGCTCCGTTGATTCTTGTCATTGTAAGCAGTCGATCGTGTTACTTCTTACTTGTCTTGTTATGTACATATCTGTATTTGGGACTATTGTTCTCCGAAGCGATTTCGGAATGAAATATAACATGTGTCACTGTTATGATTCAGTGGTCACTTTAAAAGTTATTTTAAGGCATACAAACCGAACAAAGATTGCATGCATTATTGCTAACAAGGTTTGGTACGCTTATTTTTTTCCAATCCACCTGTTTTTGAGTTAGTATCAGAATTTAAACTTTTTTTATATTTCAGGGCTGCTAATTAGGCGGCACTCAACTTATGCGAATTAGTTCTCTCCATGTTAAACACATAATCAAAAAAGGCCAATTCTTTAAAACATGATCAAGTCGTTGCGTTAACCAATTAAATGCAAACAAGTAAATAAGATCACATCGTTTCAAATTCAAATTATGCGGTGTGTTTACTTTATCTCAATGTCAGTTCAATGATTTGTTGCTCGTTCGACATTAAGCAAATTTTAAGAAAATCATGAATAGTTGAATTAATACTTTTGTTTCATTATTTTTTTTTATTGCATAGACGTGTCACTTGTTTCTAAACGGCAAACTTACACAAAAGATTTCATGTTATATTCGTCAACAATCATGATTAATTGAAGCTGTATGCATGAACGTAAACATGCAATTTGCTGAGTCAAACATGTGATTATTCATTAATTGATTACTAAAGAATCGAGACCACTTGTGTCAATAAATTAACTCTTTGCACCAGTGAGTTGAGAAATATTTGGAGTAAACCCACTCATTTGGCTCCGTACTTGATGATTTCTGTTAGTTTGATTTTCGTACTTTCCATACTTTGAGGAAAACAGTCTCGAATATTTGCAGAATATATAAAACTTGATTTCGCGTCACTTGATAAAACTACACTAGATCTGTTAGTCTATACACATATATATTAATTACTACATTTTTCAGTGTCATACCCCAGAGAAATACGTTGTACGTACTTATTGTAAAGGTAGATGCTACAGAGTAGGCATTCGATATCAAAGAAGCAACATCACGAAACTTTTCTAAAATATTTCGTAGTTTCTCATTAATAGTCGTATGTAATCATCTCATGAATGGTAGTTTTTTTAAAATAAAAATTTTATTTATATTCCAAACACCACGACGAATCCTCAAAACTAAATTTCATATGGATTTTTATGATCGTTACGTCGCTGTAACCAAATATCAACCAAACTGGTAAAATATCAAATTAGTGAAATTGACTTTACGACAGAAACATTAAAAATACTCCTACAAGCATACCATAGGTGACCAATTTGGTAAAATGCACAATAAAATGTTGAGATAAATCACAATTTCCACTTATGTGTCGTTAATGCTATAACCCGCACGAAAAACAAATTTGCGTAATAGAAGGTTTGAATTGTGAAATCAATAGACATTTAGTGCTCATTATAATGAGATATTTTTTAGACAACTCATTGAACAGAAAGGCCGAGCGGCTAATTTAGATTCAATATAAATACGACCATCATCATGATAAACAAAAATGCAACTTAATTATGAAATAATAGCGAGTGCTTCCCAGAATAACAATTTGCTACATGGCCGATTGCCGTTACCTATTCATTTCATAAAAATATTACAATAAAAACTTGATATCAATTTTTTCGCTTTGTTATGTACGTGTATATATGCAATCAAGCAATCAGCATACCTAATGGTAAAGAAGTTCTCAATTAATAAGTCTCACCGATGTACCTGCGCAGACGACGAATTTTAAAAGCATGGAAATGTTATTGTCCAATCAAAATACTGCGCAAGTGAGACGATATCGTTCTTTGCACCTTTAATATGCACCATAAGCTTGGTTTAGTTTGATTAGTCCTTTTGGCAATAATGTCTCTTGCCTCCGTGGCTGAAACTTTACGACACGTCTTGTGAAGTGTGTAGGTGCATAAGTAACAATTGACGTAGGTGGTATTCGGATGTACATGACTATCCAGAAATGTCTTTTTTAAATATCTTTAAAAAAAACAGATCGGTACGGATTTGGAATATCAGTTTTGGTAGAGAAATACACGATTAGGCATTGCAGTACTATGAGACATTAAGTGCGTGGGCCTTACATTATTTTATTTTCCTCAAAGACAAACCACAACCATATTTGACAAACCAGGTCAAATCTCGCACACAAAACAAGAAATCAGGTGGCACCGTACCGAGCATTACAAAAAGTGAAAATTATACGTAATCACACGAACCACAAATCTATCGTACGATTCCTTATTCGTTTCCGTTCAGTCCAACTGTTGACCAACAAGAGAGTTCTTACGATTGCAATAAAGTAAAATCCGTCGGAGGCAAACGCTGTGACTAGTTGTCACCTGTACTCTATAATGAAGTATTTTTCGTTTTTTAATGAACATAAATGTACTCTATCTGAATTAAAGTCAAATATTCTATACAATATCTTTATACGAAATTTATCGATTAATGTTTAGTAAAGATACAAATTTAATACAAACTGCAATGAAAAAATATTTTTAAATATAAAACAAAATAAAAGTACATTAAATTGCTCAGCTATTTCAGTGTTTATGATATATTGTTACATTAAGTAATTGTTTTTAAAAAAGGCTACACTGTTGAGTTTTCTTGGGTGCTTCTTTCTCAACAGGCCAATCCACTTTTTTTCAAAGCATCAAAATTCATATTTTTAGTTTAGTATTTTTAATTTTTTATTATATTTTTTGACGTTCGTAAGTGCTTTTTCTAAGCCTAATTTGAATAAAGAATTTTGAATTTGAATTTGAATTGCACTTTTTTCCATATATAATATATATTTTTATATAACCAATGTACTATAAATGCAAAAATAATAGGTGGCAACCCTAGCCGTGACGCTAGACGAACACCTACAGAATTCGCCCACTGCCGAAATCACGCGCACCATTCACACAGACACAAACAAGTTTTGTGCTGAGCGGTTTGTCCAACTATTGTGAACAGGTACTATGCGCTAATAGTATGTAACTTCGCCACGTTAAACGTAGATGTTGCAACTTCATTGTTGAGCAATTTAATAAGTTTGGTATGTACATTGTAGACTTTGTAGTTAACTGAGTTACTAGAGAGCTGAATATATATTATCAAAGTATCCATAGCCTTACGACTAGCGCGTTCGTTTTGCGATAGTGCCAGTCAAGTAACCATTGCAAATATTGCAATGGTTACTATATTACTATTACTATTGCAAATATGTGCAATGTTACTAGTAGTACTACTACACCCACTGTCTAGGCCATAGCCACCGATATTGCGATAGTGCCAGTCAAGTAACCATTGCAATATGCAATGGTTACTTGACTGGCACTATCGCAAAACGAACGCGCTAGTCGTAACTATGGATACTTTGATATATATTCAGCTCTCTAGTAACTGAGTTAACTGAGTTAACTGACCATAGCAGAAGGCATTGAAGGAGACCAACAACTGAGAGACAGTTATTATTCTCCATCTACAACGCCGCACTTCGCTTTGTTATCCGAGAACACAGATGTAACGTATCTCATACCCGGTAATATCATTAGCTACCTACGTGCCCTCCCCCATCCCGAAACACAAAAGTGCATAGCACTCTTTTTTCACAGGACGATATCTAGCACAGCGATGGTACTAGATGTCGAAAATACGTTTTATGACATCTGTAATCAGAACTACGACTCTAATGCCCAAATATATTATTGGGAAGAGAAGCGAAGAAAGCCAAACGATGCGGACAGTGGCTGGATGCAGATACCGAAGTACCAGGATATCTATCTGGTGCGGAACGAGACCAATACCAGCCAGCGGCCGTTGTTTGAAACGAACGTAAAGCATTTTGGAAATACAAAACATGTTGCAGTCAAGATTTCTAGGTACTAATATAACATTTAATTTAATTAAAATAGGGGTCAGTTTTGAGCACAGTCTTTTCATTGAACATAAGTGATCTTAGATCGTGTTTACCTAAGAAAGGCCTATTTACTTTTCACCTAAATGCCGTATATTCATAACTTACAACAATTCAATCATTTTGGTAAGTAATTGTGTATGTAACGAAATAGCACACACGGATGGTGAAGCTGTAGTTAGTAATACTACTCAAGGCCAAATAAGCATTTAAGCTTCTAGGAAGTTACGTAGCGTAGTTAGTAAGGTTGCAAATATTACGCGACGGGTTTTAACTTGATGTATGCCCTTCTAAAGATATCTAGCTAATTTAAACATTTCGTTAAATGCCCAAAAGATACCAGCATTAACTGCTTTCAAATTCATCGCCAAAACAACGCAGTCTAGCCCCAAACTAAGATTAGCTGTGATTTGGATACTAATCAACGGACAAACATACTTAATACTCATTTTTGTACATAAATACATATATAAACACTCAACAATACAAACAGACATCTTCATGCACACAAATGTTTGTACAGACGCCATTACATATATTTAGCAGACAAGGTGACCAAATACATCTACACATTGAAAATGTCAATAATTCTATACAGTAAAAGTGACCATTTGGATCGATATTTTTTTTAAAAATGCGCTTCATTAATATCTGTACAAATGCTTGTCAAAAACATCTATATATGCAACTTTTCAAAAATATCTGAACACTTGTAATGTCAAGATGTCATCAATTAAACATGCAACATACCCAATATATTGGAATATAAATAAAATTAAAAATAACACACTACATTTGAAATATTTTTGAGGTTTCTACATTTCATATGTAAAATGATGTACATTACTATGCATTTTTTCTGCAGTTGTATAATGCCTGATGATATTTCAAGAACAACAAACAAGTGTACAAAGTTTAATTTTGCTGAAACAATTTACTTATTGTATGTACCAGTTTCAATTGTTCAGACCCAAAAACACCATCATATGCTCATATTCCTGACAAATTCTAATTGAAACTCTGTCAAGAAGTACTTGTTCTTTTCTTGGTAAAGTAAGTCAGGTTTTAGTTCCAAACATTAAGGGAAGCCTGCACATGACCCTAATATTAATGCCATGAAACTAGACAGAATAAAAATTGTATTGTTTGGCACCCAACAGTTTAAATGGCGTAGTGTGAAACATATCAATGTATTTACAAATTCACACCAAACATTTGAGACATTGACTAAAATCAAACTATTTTAAACAAATGTTTTTTTTATATAACAAAGTGTACAGGTTGATCAGGATACTCCATGACAGAGCAGCATTGATTGAGACCATCAATTTATAAATAGTTATTATTTTCTATCAATGCCATACGGCACCCAACACCTGAGACAACTGATGTTGGGTCTCTTTTACCTGGTATTTTTTTAATATATACAAATATGNGACATTGGGTTAAACTACGGTTGTTGGGAAAAAATAGGCGACGTCTCACCATGTTAACAAACAATCAGATTTTCATGACAAAATTAGCAGCACGTAAATGCCACGAAAAAAAGAAAGGAAAAATGATATCAGATACACAGTGATAACACACTTACGAAACTTTTTCCTCTTAATGGCATCTCAGTCAGAATAATATCAAACACTAAATAACAGTTTGGATGGAACAAAAGCACAGAAAACGGGTTACACAGGTAAAATTTACAATTTATCTGTAAATTGACAAAGAAGTTCATACAATTTCTATACACATCAAAAATGTTCACAAGATAGCAAATGACTTTAGTATTTTTAAAGGACATAGGATGGGACTTATATATCGTATGTCAAGCGAACAACGATTATTTTAGACGGTAAATAAATACGATGAAGACAATTCGGTATTCTCCACCATTAAAACCTTATTTTCATAAAAGTGCACTTTATTTTACAATATTGTTTATTGCAATATTGTATTTTAATACACTGAAACCATAAATATTAGGTCATTGATTGATGTTAGTGTGCAATGAGTCGTCACGTTTCAATAATCTCATACATAATCTAAGATCTCATACAAAATATATGGAAACGTTCCTTTTTGACAGTTCATAAAAAGTGCGTCAACGATTGTGGTGTGTCAAAATACCAATGCTAAAATGTCAGTTTGACATATGTAATTGTCATTCAACAGAAAAACATTATTATTTTGGTTTTGTCTTTTTTAGACTTAAATTTCCACATTAGTGCCGGTTATTCAATAAAATTATTTTTTCTTAATTTAGCCCAAAACTTATTTGAAGTGACCATGAAAGTTGTATCAAGCTTTAATGTTACATCCCCAAAATAGGTAGAACGCGTGGTAACATTGGCAATCGAGATTAATTAGTTGAACAATCACTATAAATGTAATTAAAATGTAAAAGTGGTTAGTTTTTCTTGTAAAAACTATAAATCTTCAGTAAACTGGACATTATTTGTTTTTGGTTGAAATTATAACCAACAGCTATCATGGAGACTTCTCGTATACAAAGTAAAATAAAACTGTTATTTGAAAAAATATCAGAGCCTAATTATGTGATGAATACATACTACGCAGATAGCTTTATTAACAAGATATCAAACAGCTCAGATATAGGTAAGTATTATTTGGTTAAGGTCTCAGGGTAACATCAACGTAGCATTTAATTTACAGTCTATGATCAAAATTAAAATAAATTGACCAGTGGGCTATGCTGTGACACGACCTCACTCTTTAAAGAATATAAATAACTTGTATTTATTAATAATTAATGTTAAAATGTAGACACAATATAGGGTATGATGATTGTAAAGCATATATTATTTTCCGGATAAGGAACAACCTACGCTTAGATGACTTGCTAACCTGGTTAGTCGGATTCCTCCCTGCTACCAAATTTCATCACCATACCTTGATGAATGGAAGTCCTCTACAGTAGGTTTTTATCAAAATTAGTTACCGACGTTACGGTGTACTGGAATCCGCGGCCTAAAAACACGTCTTCTAATTAACAGTACGTTAGCCTTGAGGATGCAGGTTCAAATCCCGCCACATACCAATGTCTTTTCGAAATTATATGCATGTTCATCCAACTTTTTTACGATAAAGAAAAACATTGCGAGGAAACCTGCACATGCCAGAAGAAGTTTGTGTGTGAATTCCAAGTTTGTGAGTGAACTACGCCTAATCCGCACTGGACCCGCGGAAAGCCTTTACACCCGATACAGGTGGGCTCGTGTTTTTCGGTGGGGACATATATTTTTTTGAAATCTTTCGAAAATGAGTCATTCAGAAAATAGTTTTCTAGTGCTAGAACGTCGCCTTACGACCTTTGTGCTTATCTAATCTGATTGCATTTTGGAATGCGTTTTTCTAATTGCCACTTACTCGTATCTCTTTCCAATTGGCACTAAACCTGTTTCTTTTTTTTTCAGATGCTTCTAACCTCATTGCTTTACCTTTGTTGCCGGATTTACTTATCCATGCTCTACAGTACACTACTGATTACCACAACACAGTCCATGTATTCCTTAGCAGAATACTGGCTATTGTCAGCCGCAAAGAAACACATTTTTGTAAAATTCTCGAAAAAAGAAGAGACAAACTATTAGAATTTCTTAATAACATAACTGAAAAGAAGATGAATCCTAGCTTAAAAGTAGCTTATCTAGAGGTTGCATTGGCTCTAACATCGCACAGATCTGGAGTATTTTGGTTACTAGAAACAGAGCTATGGAAGAAAATATTAAGTTTGTACGATAAAAATACTACGGTATTTGTTTTACGTTTGATGTATAAATTCAGTGCAGAGTTTACTTGGAAACTGAATGACTTTGATGACAATGCTAATCTTCAAGCAGTATTAAGTTATATGCTGCAGCCCATTTTGGAACTGAATATCCACAATGATGTCATTTTGGCAACTGAAGAAGCTGATCAATTTTGTGAAAAATTTGAGCCTATGCTTCAGATGTTACTGTCTATTGTCAGTAAGATAGACAGAATTTGCCATGAAAATAAAATTGCTGGTATTTTACTGTCAGAACATAATATTGCCACGCAGCTGTACATTTTGTTGGAGAGAGTTCGCAAAAACGAAACAACATTACTTATCTCTAGAATCTTATTAACTGTGGTACTTTTTAAAATATTCCAAACCAAGCCCCTTAATAATAAAACAGTATATGTCCAAAGAAGATTTCATGGATCTAATTGCTCATTATTTTAACACAATGCAGTGCATGTTACAAAAACGCGATGTGATATTAGTATTAGATTATTGTGGAAACAGTTATACGGTCTGGAGATCTATTTGGCATTATGTATTAAAGAACTCCCAACCATATCCATCAAAAAATGTGGAGATACAAAATCAAATGCTACTTATATACCTAGTTCCAACGTTAGTTTATGTTAACAGTTCTAATAGAGGTTCCTGTATGACAAAAGACGACATTACTGATTACATGTCGCAATTCATTAATATGACTTGTGAGCATACTGCCAGAGCAGCTTACGCTTTGAGGGATTTAATATATGAGCTTGATATGTTATCAGTGACATTACAAAGCGTGAAAAGGCTCACCTGCTTCAAGGACCATCTGAACGATGAACAGGCAAATCTTGTGTTTAAAACATTATTCTTTGCGCTGAGAGAGTACGATCCAACCAATGACTCTGATGATGAGTCACAAAATGTTGAAGAAGATTTCGAAGTTGCGGAGCGTAAAATGTTGGTGATGACGTATGTTGTTGATATTGTTTTATCTATTGTGAAAAACTACAACATCAATTGGCATGAAAGCCTGGAAGTTATCTGTTTAAATTCAGTCATTCACAATATTCTTACTAAAAAAAAGAATTTGACATGCAAGGTAAGAAAGAGTTTTATCAATCATGAAGTCCCTATTTGTACCTTCGAATTTGTGCTACTTTTGAGCAGAAGTTTTCTCGTCGACAAATCAGACGTAATGGATGTTTATGACTCTTTTTGATTAGGAAAATGCTAGAATTGAACCTTCTTTTGTTTCCAGTTTGTTGTGTCGTCTTTGAACTTGCTATCAATGACTGTGGCGAAGTTTCTGCCTCCAAATCTCTCACTGTTAATGGAGTCGCAGCCGGGATCAGCTATGCACGAGATAGGAGACCTTATATATACCAA
>PQWD01009604.1:0-35214 GCA_019425675.1 Leucinodes orbonalis | reverse complement strand
ATGCTCACTACACACGAATACCTTCTGAAATTCGAATAACGGCAAGTTTGTAAGTTTTCAAAAGAAAAAGCCATTTTGAAATAGAAAAAGAAAATGTAGACATCGTTGTATGAGATCTTGGAGACAATTCCAAAATTGTTTTGTTAGCTTATTTTTTGTCGTAGTACCAACTCCATTAGGTAATTATCTAGTATCTCATTCATTAACCAAATGAAACTTTGTATTCAGTTAGCTGTGATGAGGAGTTAAATTTACTAGTTCGTGCTATTTTGTGCTAGCATTTTATTTTTGAGCACGTCTAAAAGCGTGGAGTAATCGTTTAGCATTTGAAATATATTGGACGGTTAGTGGAATATAAAATCATCGTCATCAGATCATTAACGTCCCCGAGGGCACGAGCCTACCCGTATAGGGTGATTAGGCCTTAGTCGCCCATGCGGGTTCAGTGCAGGTTGGACGACTTCACGCACAACCTTTTAAATTTCTTCGCAGGCGAGCACGGGTTCCCTCACGATGTTTTCTTTCACTGTAAGATAAAATATTAGTGTTTAACACTTTCTTCAGTTTTTGCGATACCCACACTTGTACGGGTATCAAAGCAATTGAATTTGTTATAACGTTTCTTTCCTACTTTTATGAAATGAAAAAAATTAATGATTGATAACTTTTGCGTATCAGGAAATCTTAAGAATTCGCGAGGTAAGTAATTGTTTATATTCGAATTGAATATAAAACAATTACTTACCTTAAAAATAATTAATTAATAATTTGAATATTCACTAAAATAATACTTAATTCAAGCTTGATTACTTGGTATGAATTGAGTTCGTAGTCTTGGTTTACAATTACTGCGATCGCTTGACCTATCACAATGATAATTCATCGTATAGGTAATTTTGAGTTAATTTACGTTTTTATATTTTTACCAATACTTAATATGATAAAAATTGTGAATATTATTTTCTTTATATAATTATTTTGATGACAAATAATATGATTTGTACAAAATACATTTTTTTGAAATGAGTTAGACTACTGAGTTTCTTGCTGGATTTTTCTCAGTGGAAAACTGCCGTCCGAACAGTGATAGCTTCATTATTCATAGTAAAAATGAAAATGAAAAGTATTTATTCAGTTTAGGTCTTATAGACACTTATGAATGTCAATGAGCTACCACTGGTTCGGGAGGTAGTTTTCCACTGAGAAGAAACCAGCAAGAAACTCAGTAGTTACTCTTTTCAAAAAAAATGTGTTGAATACAGATTCATTTGTAATCAAAATAATTATATAAGTGTTCTGTGAGGACCTAAACTAATATACACTTTTGATTTTCATTTATAATTTTGTGAATTTTGAGTTTCTACGTGTTTCGAATGACAATGAAACCGTTTATCCCGCCATTTCCTATTAGGCCCGCGTCCAATCTCACCACGATGTGAAGGGGCCAATGCTCTATAACGGAACCTTCGGCTGATTAAAATATACATATATTGTTTAATGGAATAATGATAAAAAAACTATCAATATTAAATCGTTTTACAAACTGTTTAACTAATATGCGCTACGACGGCGTAGCATTATTTGTAGCATTGAGCTACACCTTAGCACTATAAGCTACGACATATTTCGTAGTAGGAAACATTCATACCGGGAATTAGCAATGATGTAAAATAGTATGGATTAGTGATATGCTCACAAAACAATCGAAAAATTGTTCCGAATACAGCGACAGCACACATACACATATTTCGAATTTCGAACACATTTACATTTACCTAAACAAAAGAGTACAAACTGTACTCTCATCGGCGGTTGTTTTTGAGGCACGGATGGCGTATCTATCTTTATATATACAGAATATCATTGGATATTCGGTATTAAATCGTTTTACAAACTGTCTAATATGTGCTACGACGTAGCAACATTTGTAGCATCGTTCTACACCGTAGCTAACTACAAGGACATATTTCGTAGCAGGGTAATATTCATAGCCGTGTGGTGACGGCAGACTAGAATACGATTGTCACCACCCCTACTCTTACTAGGGTGTCGTAGAAGGCGACAGAGGGAATATTTCCCACCAAGTGATGGGCAGCAGCATCACTTAGGTACTGGCGTATCTCTGCGCTCACCAACCCGCCTGCCAAGCGTGGTGAGTATGGCATTTACCCCCAATGGAAGACACAGGTAAGAATTGGCCCCTAGTCCCCGGCGGCCCCGCTATTCCGGGCTACGGTAGCGGCCACGGTTACGGCGGGGCAAGGGGTGCTAAGAATCTCCGGCAGAGATCCGGCTACCTAAAGAAACAACAACGGCATTTAAAACTGGCAACATATAACACGCGCACACTGAGGACTGACGAAAAGCTATTAGAGCTAGAAACGGAGTTAGGCAGGTTGCATTGGGACATAATAGGTTTGTGTGAAGTCCGAAGAGAGGGGGAGGATACCACAATACTGCAATCCGGCAACCTGTTTTACTACCGTGAGGGCGACCAGCTGTCCCAGGGTGGTGTCGGGTTTCTCGTCCATAAGTCTCTCATCAACAACATCGTGAAGATCGAAAGTGTGTCAGCTAGGGTAGCGTACCTTGTACTAAGAATCACCAAGCGCTATGCGCTGAAGGTGGTACAGGTTTACGCACCGACTTCATCGCACTCCGACGATGAAGTGGAGGCTATGTATGATGATATCAGCAGAGCAATGCATACCTCCAAGACACACTTTACGGTCGTTATGGGAGACTTCAACGCAAGGCTGGGCATTCGAAGTGGTTGTGAGTTGAAAGTGGGGCAATATGGATTTGGACACCGGAACCCCAGGGGACAGCGGCTGGCCGATTTCATGGAAAAGAGGGACTCTTTATGATGAACTCTTTTTTCAAGAAGCCGCCGCAGAGGAAGTGGACTTGGTTGAGTCCCGATGGTTCCACACGAAATGAGATTGACTTCATCATGACCACCAGAAGACATATATTTAACGACGTCTCTGTGATCGCCAGGGTGAAAACCGGTAGCGATCACCGTATGGTAAGAGGCACGTTAAATATTAATGTTCAACTGGAGAGGTCTCGCCTGATGAAGTCTACGCTCCGACCTAACGTGCTTCAAATCAATAACCCCGAGAGCTTTCAACTCGAACTGCAGAATCGCTTTGAATGCCTAGAGAGCTGCGTAACAGTGGACGATATAAATAGCGGGCTAGTGGAAACTCTGCAAACAGTTGGGTCTAAGTTTTGCAAGGGACAACGCAAATTAAGACCCAATAAACTATCTCAACAGACTCTCGATCTCATGGCGACAAGACGACAGATGAAACTGCAGTCTTCAGACGACGCGTCACAATACCGGCAGCTTAATAGACGTATATCCAGCTCCTTGCGACGCGATATTCGTCGCTTTAATACAAAGTGTATTAAAGAGGCGATCGAACGGAACAGGGTTCCAAGGTGTTTGCAAGGAACATGTCTGTTGGGCAAAGCCAGCTGACTAGTCTGAAGACCAACAGTGGAAATGTAGTCTCATCTAAACCAGAGATTTTGAGGGAGATTGAGAAGTTTTACAGCGAGTTATATACCGCTACACAGATTCCCGCTTCAAGCTTAGCCGAAGACCCGAGAGCTAAGTTAACCCGACATTTATCTGAGGATATCCCGGAAGTCACCTTGAGCGAGATTAGGATGGCTCTGAAACAACTTAAGCGAAATAAGGCCCCCGGAGAAGACGGAATTACCGCAGAACTTTTGAAAGCAGGTGGCACGCCAGTGCTTAAGACCCTTCAGAAGCTCTTTAATTCCGTGATCCGTGAGGGTGCGACGCCAGAGGCGTGGAGCAATGGCGTGGTGGTGCTTTTCTTCAAAAAAGGCGACAAAACCTTGCTGAAGAATTATAGACCCATCACGCTATTGAGCCACATTTACAAGTTGTTCTCCAGAGTCATCACGAACCGTCTCGCGCGTAGGTTTGATGATTTCCAGCCCCCGAACAAGCCGGGTTCCGCAAAGGCTTCAGCACCATAGACCACATACATACGCTGCGGCAGGTTATACAGAAGACTAGAGAGTATAACCGGCCATTATGCTTGGCGTTTGTGGACTATGAGAAAGCCTTTGATTCGATCGAGACTTGGGCTGTGCTTCAGGCCCTCCAACGGTGCCATATTGACTTTCGCTATATCGAAGTATTGAGATGTCTGTACGAGAGCGCTACTATGTCAGTCCGTGTACATGAAGAGCTTACACAACCTATCCAATTGCACCGAGGAGTGAGACAGGGAGACGTTATATCTCCGAAACTGTTCACAGTTGCGTTGGAAGATATGTTTAAGCTGCTCGATTGGAAAGGACTTGGCATCAACGTGAATGGCGAGTACATCACTCATCTTCGATTTGCCGATGATATAGTAGTCATGGCAGAATCCATGGAGGATTTAAGCACTATGCTCGAAACCCTAGACGGAGCTTCTCAACAGGTGGGTCTTAAAATGAACATGGACAAGACGAAAGTCATGTCTAATGCCCATGTCGTACCTATACCGATATCAGTTGGAAGTTCTGTCCTCGAAGTTGTTGACGAATATGTGTACCTGGGACAGGTAGTCCAAATGGGTAGGTCCAACTTCGAGAAGGAGGTTTCTCGTCGAATCCAATTAGGATGGGCAGCGTTCGGGAAGTTAAGGCAGATCTTTTCGTCCAAAATACCTCAGTGTCTCAAGACGAAGGTCTTTGACCAGTGTGTGTTGCCAGTTATGACATACGGAAGCGAAACGTGGTCGCTCACTAAGGGCCTCTTGAATAGACTCAAGGTTGCTCAGCGTGCTATGGAGAGGGCTATGTTAGGTGTCTCCCTACGCGATAAAATCCGAAACGATGATATCCGTAGGAGAACTAGGGTGACCGACATAGCCCAGAGGATTAGCAAGTTGAAGTGGCAGTGGGCAGGGCACATAGTGCGTAGAACCGATGGCCGATGGGGCGGAAAGGTTCTCGAGTGGCGTCCACGTAACGGAAAGCGAAGCGTAGGCCGACCCCCAACCAGATGGACGGATGATCTGGTTAAGGTGGCGGGTAGCAGATGGATGTCAACTGCAAGGGATCGGTCCGCGTGGAAATCATTAGGGGAGGCCTTCGTTCAGCAGTGGACATAATTGGGCTGTAATGATGATGATGATGAATATTCATACCGGGTATTATACGGACAAATTGCTTGATAATACATTCTTCCTCCGCTTCGTTTAATTCATGGTATGAATGCTGTGAATTATGCGTCGACCTCCTTGGTGCAAAATTATTCATAATGGCGTACGTTCATCATAAATACAAAATTGTAGTTAATATTCCACCACCTGGGGACATTAGTATGACATTTTGGAATGATAATTATTTTGCTTTGAAGAAATTGCGTTGGAAAAAGTAATTAACTAAGTGACCGCTTTGCGACAATATCCTTGGCTTTAATTCTAAATTTCGACAAACACCAGTTCGAAGTCACACTACTTCGATAAATCACATTTGATTATAAGATTCAATGGTCCACACCATTGAGCCACCGACGACTACTGTCTGCGATCGGGAAGGTGCAGGTTCAAATCCACGTACCAACGTGTTTTCGAATTTCCGAAATTATATGTACGATGAAGTGCGGGTTGGACGACTTCACACACAACCTTTGAATCTCTTCGCAGGCGTGCATGAAGGTTTCCTCACGATATTTTCCTTCACCGTAAGAGCGTCGGATAACGTACATATATTTTCGAAAATTCGAAAACACATTGTTACGTGTCGGGATTTGAACCTCAGTCCTCCCGATAGGAAGGCGACAGTCCACACCATTGAGCCACCGGCGCACAATGTAAAAAAACACTTCATCTCAACTCTGACACCAGGGTCAGTCTGATTGGGGCTCCCCTCGGGGTTGGAACCTACGAGCCCTTGATATGATATATATATAATATATATATATATATATATATGATAACGAATCGATATAAGCCTTACCACTAGACCAAAATAACGTTTATGAAACTACCTAATAAATATACATGAATATCCACTAACATTAACACAGCGCCATCTAGCCCCATATTGAGTAAACAGCTTGTAGTTAGGGTATTAAACAACTCATAAACATACATTTCTTTGTGAAAAAATAAATATTATACATAGAATACACCCAAACCACTACAAACAGACATGTTCATGCACACAAAGGTTTGTAGTGTTGCAGTGTAGGTGTTGCAGTCGACGTCTCAACTCTCAACACCAAATGGGTCGCAACTACCCAATTACCGCATCGATTAAATTAAGTTCATTAGTGTTGGAGGTTCGAGAGGCCAAATATTAATACCGGTCCCAAGGTTCAAAAGTCGCCGCCGGGGAAATAAAGCTTGTCGATATCGCGCCTTGCGTGACAACATTGTATAATTAGCATGCGACCATGCAGGTGTAGCACGCCGCTTTACACAGCGCGATGACAGCCTGAAATAAAATTAATATAAAGACGGACGCCATCTTTGCTAAAAATACTGTGAAGTCTAATAAAATGAATAAATAAAAATAATAAAAAATAAATATCCTGACATTCACACAGTGCCATCTAGCCCAAGTTAAGCGTGAAGCTGTATTATGGTATAAACAACGGATAAACGTACTTATATAGTAAAAATAGACATGTTTACGCAAACAAATTTACTGTCCAGGATCGAACCGAAAACTTTGGCGTAATAGACTTATCAACCATACACCTACCGGTCTAACGTCGTATACATAAATAAATATCAACTGACATTCACACAGCCGTAAACTTAAGCATATGGATACTAATAACTGATAACAATTTTTTTGTAAATACATATCCATATTATCATAGAAAACACCCAGACCATTACAAACAGATAAGTTCAGCCAACAAATGTTGTACTGCCCGGGATCGAACCCAGAACCCTTAATGTTGCAGTGACCTCTCAACCCGCAACACAAAAAGGGTCGTCAACCAATAATAGGAATAAGAAAGTACAATATTTTATATAGAAAGAATCTTTACGTAAAGGAGTTAAGACCAGCCTGTATGATTCTTTATATCCAGTAGCTTCATTTGACATTCATAAGTGTTCTGTTAGGGACCTAAACTGAATAAACACTTTTTCATCTCATTTCAGTCAATCACGTGAATTGATATTTGGATTTATGATTTAAGTGCATGTTATCTGTTTCCCCATTTGGAGGGAACAAGTTTCAATCCAACCACATACATACCAATACATACAAGAGCGTCGGTGGCTCAGTGGTGTGGACTGTCGCCTTCCTACCGGGAGGGCTGAGGTTCAAATCCCGACACGTACCAATGTATTTTCGAATTTTCGAAAATAGATGTACGTTATCCGACGCTCTACGGTTGAAGGAAAACCGTGAGGAAACCTTCATGCACGCCTGCGAAGGTTGTGTGTGAAGTCGTCCAATCCGCACTGGGCCGCGTGGACGACTAAGGCCTAATCCCCATATGGGTAGGCTCGTGCCCCTCGGTGGGGACGTTTAATGAGCTGATGATGATGATGATGACATACCAAGTGCCTTTTCGAATTTTCCAATTATATTTACGTTTATCCCGACGCACTTGCGGTGAAAAAAAAACATCGTGAGGAATCCTGTGCAAGCTTGCGAAGAGGTTCAAGGGTTGTGCGTGAAGTCGGCCAACTAAGGCCTACCCTTTACGGATAAAATCATGTCCCTCGTGATGATGCATGTTTTAATCGCTTCTAAATATATTATACTAATATTTACTTCAAAAGCACTGAATTATCAATTGTTTGTCTCCTTCAATGTCGTTCTTTCATGGTCGGATGTATTAGTTACCATCAGGTGAGTGTCATAACCGTCCTGTACACTTTGTTTTGTAAAAAAAGATATTTCATTTTGGCTACCCATCCGAATTCAAGGCAACTTGCACCATCGTCGATAGTTTCACTAATCGTGGGGTGTAAATCTGGTTTTGTAATTGGGCGAACCATAGTCTGCTCGGTCGAAGTTGCATGTTCTAGATAAGCTGGTATTTTAATGTTTACTATTAGACTCTGTTTTCAAAGAGAAAGTAAGTAATAACATACACTGATTTTTGATAAGAAATGCTGCCTGTTTTAAGTATGTGATTATTAGCTCTGTACATTATGAAGAAAAATATTTCTTAACTTCATCATCCGCTTATTAAACGTCCCCACCGAGGGGCACGAGCAAACCCATATAGGTGTTTAGTCCTTAGTCGTCCACGTGGGCCCAGTGCGAGTGGGTCGACTTCACACAAAACCTTTGAATCTCTTCGCAGGCGAGCGCAGGTTTTTTACGATGTTTTCCTTCATCGTAAGAGTATCGGATAACGTACATATAATTTCGAAAATTCGAAAACACATTGGCACGTGTCGGGATTTGAACCTCAGCCCTCCCAGTAGGAGGGCAACAGTCCACACCATTGAGCCCCCCACGCTCTTTTCGATTTATGTGTGTAACATTAATTAAATATATAAAAACTCGTACATTTATTAAAACACAAGGGAAGGAAAATTCAAATTGCGGTATTCTAATGATAGAAAATAATGCCGTTGGTGATGGTTAATAGGTCCCAAAAAAAAAACTTATTTTTGTGAATACATACATATTATATTTAAAAGCACCCAGACAAATACAAAACAAATGTTCACGCAAACAAATGTACTGTCCAGGGATCGAACCGAAAACTTTGTGAAGTAGACTTATCAACCATTACGCCCATCGTATAAATAAATATTCACAGACATTCACACAGCGCCATCTAGCCATAAACTAAGCATTAGCCTGTTATATGGATACTAAATAACTGAAAAACGCTTTTTTTGTAAATACATACATACCAGGCCAATACAAACAGACATGTTCATGCACACAAATGTTTGTATTGCCCCGGGGATCGAACCCGGAATCCTTGGTGTAATTTAAGTAGAGAACAGTGAAAAGTGATATTTATCTTCACTTTATCATGTAATTTATCTAGCGAGCAAGTTACCTTTGATCACGTGTGAAATCTTAAACAATATAGAAAGGGCACGCGAAACGATCATTACGCAGCCAAAACACACAACAGAACAAGTTCTCGTGTTCTATAAACAAGGCAATCTTCATGCTGTTTCCATTGGTAAATTATCAGGTATGAGAGACTAACATCTGTTGTCTCGGGTGACGGGCGCAGGGCAGTGTTGACTTTGTGACCGGTTAAATAGACCTTTTCCAAATCTTAGATTGCATAAGGTTGGGAACTCATTTGTGGGATTAAGCATTAAAATATTTAATAAGCTACCACAAAATGAATTTGATTTACCCCTGCATAAGTTTAAGTCTCATGTAAAGTCTATTTTAATAAAAAAAGCTTAGTATAGTATTGAAGATTATATAAATGATAAAAACTCATGGACATGTTGATTTCCACGCCTGCACTACTTTTGTTTTTTTTTGTTATCATCTATTTAAATTTATATAATACTTAACTGCTTAATAGTACTTTTGTAGATTATTATATTTTTACCAATACATAATATGATAAAAATTGAAAATATAATTTGCTTTATATAATTATTTTGATTACAAATGAATCTGTATTCAACACATTTTTTTTGAAAAGAGTAACTACTGAGTTTCTTGCTGGTTTCTTCTCAGTGGAAAACTACCTCCCGAACCAGTGGTAGCTTCATTTGACATTCATAAGTGTTCTATAAGGACCCTAAACTGAATAAACACTTTTCATTTTCATTTAACTCAAACTCAAAATATATTGATGCAAATAAATCTTTTACATATACTATTGAATAGTCTATTATTAACTTACTAGGTGGTAGACTCGATACTGAGTCGTCTAGGCAGGTCCCACCGCAGTGCCAGGTGTCGTCCCGTCAATTAAGAGTGCTATGCACTTTTTTGTTTCGGGATGAGGGCACTGTAGTTAGTGAAATTACTGGTTATAAAACGCAACATTTGTCGTCTCGGGTGACGGGCGCAGTGCGGCATTGATGGAGAATAATAACTGTTTATCAGTTGTTAGTCTCCTTCAATGCCGCTCTGTTATGGTCAGGCGTATCACTCAGGTGTGAGCGTCCTGACCGTTCTGTTCACATTGTAACATAAAAAATACTAAGTTGTAGACTCAGCACTCGATCGTCAGGGTGTGCAGTGCTAGATATTGTCCCGTGAAATAGAAATGTTTTGAATTTTTGTGTTTCGGGAAGAGGGCACTGTAAAAAATTACCAGGTATAAGAGTCCATAACATATCGTAAACTTCGTAACATAAAAAAGTATGACTTGACAACCGGCTTGGAAAATGTAGGATCTTCGAGAACTAAAATAGTCACTCATTTAAACTTTTAATACAGAGTTTCGTTATTACTAAGAAGTCTTAATAAACCTTTGAGTTCCAAGTAATGTAGATTTTTTAAAAATGTATACAGTTGAAATAATTTCAATGCAAGAACAGTGCGTATATCTATAAACACAGAACACCACAGAACCTGTAAACTTGTATTTTAAGAGTTTCCCACTTCTGCCGCGTTTACTCGGTCAATATTCAAAGCGCAAAAGTTTGATTTTAATCCACGGTAAAATATACAGCGGTTGCCGCGATATTTCAGTGCAAAGTTAGGTGTAGACAGAAAAGGTTTGTAACTCGGGCATATTTTTTTATCTCGAAAAAAAAGCTCAACTCACGTACTTTGGTAAACAAAATAAGAACAATATTTTGTGATTTTGAGATATTTTGCGATTGGAATTAAGAATTGTACCAAAAGAACTGGTCTTGCGTTAATTTGCGGTACGCAAATTGAAAATAAATAGATAAATAATTTCGCAAGTCGTCGGTCCATCGGGCCATACAAAGGTCGCAGGTAGAGACTGGACAAGGAAAGTGGAGGACCGGGATATCTAGCGCAAAATGGAGGAGACCTATGTCCAGCAGTAGATTGAGATAGGTTAAAGAGAATTAAAGAATTACTGACTTTCACACCTAGTTAGGGTGTGATCCAACCAGATGGACGGATGACCTGGTTAAGGTGGCGGGTAGCAGAATGATGTCAACTGCAAGGGATCGGTCCGCGTGGAAATCATTTGGGGAGGCCTTCGTTCAGCAGTGGACGTTTTAGGTTGTAATGATGATATTCCCACAACGCTTTGAAGCCCTTAGTTAAGTGTAAAGCATGTATTATGGGTATCAAATAGCTGATAAACATACTTATCTATATATTTTTTAAATACATACACATTTTACGTAGGAAACACCTAGACCACAGACAGACATGTTCATTCATAAAAAAAATGTACTGCCCGGGAATCGAACCCGGAAGTCTTGTGGTAGTAGCTGACATCTCAACCATTACACCAAGTGCGTCATTTAAGTAGGTATTACAATATCTACGTAAATTTACAACCCGTGGCAGTGGCTAGTAAAATAACAGGGTATTAGAGATCTAACATCTGTCGTCTTGGGTGACGGGCGCAGTGCAATGTTGACGGAATAATATTGACTAACTACTGCCTTCAATTTCCTTCAATACTGCTCCTGTCGTCCAACCCGCACTGGGCCCGCGTGGATGACTAAGGCCTAAAAACATCCTATACGGGTAGGCTTGTGCCCCTCGGTGGGGACTTTTAATGAGCTGATGACATGTGCACCTGTTATGGTCTGGCATTACATTTACCACCAGGAGAGCGCACTGAACGTCCCGTTCACTTATGACATAAAAACGTCCACTAAAACACGTATTTTGGAAGTAAATTGAGGCAGTCAGGTTCGTCTACTATCTTACGGTGGTAGTCATTTTCCTACTCATTGGCATACACTATAGTAGACAGTTGCCTTCCAACCTGGAGAATGCGGGTTCAATGCCCGCCGCGTAGCAATGTCTTTTCCAATTTTCGAAACGATATGTACGTTTATTCGAAGCTCTTACGGTGAAGAAAAATATCGTGAGGAAAAGTGATGCCTACGAAGAATTTTAAAAGTTTTGCGCGAAGTCGGCCAATACACACTAGGCCCGCGTGGACGACTAAGGCCTATACATCCGTTACGGCTTGTGCCTCTCGGTGGGGACGTTAAATGAGCTGATGATGATACAATCACTGGCATTGTCGCCTAAAGGGAAGTTCCCACAACCAATTTGTTATTTCAACTAAGTTATGGAAACAAAATATTTGTTATTTATCCTTCTTTTTGTATCAATAGCGAACGACGTGCCAAGCTGCACCTGAAATACCGTATTCGGGTGATATTACTAGTTCCCGATATCCCATTGAATGGTGCGGCTTGCTAGCCGAAATTCTACGTTAGATTTCATTTCGTAGATTAAACTGAGCAGAAATGGTCGCCACATTCACTCGGCCGGGGAATATTCAGGAAATACCTTGTAAAAGATGAAATGTAGATATAATATTCCTTAACCACTTCGACCAACTTGGTGTGATGGCTGAAACGGCGGCTAGTACACCAAGGGTTCCGGGACAATCCCCGGGCAGTACAAACGTTTGTGTGCATGAACATGTCTTTTGTATTGGTCTGGGTGTTTCTATGTATGAAATGTATTTCCAAAAAAGTATACAAGTATGTTTATCCGTTGTTTAGTGGCCGTATTAAATTCGAGGCTAATGCTTAGTTTACGGCTAGATGGCGCTGTGTGAACGTCAGTGGATATTTATTTTAGAGTGAAACGAGCGACTGTCTGCGATTTTGTACTACGCTCAGAGTTTCTTTTATGTTACGAAGTGAACAGAACGATCAGGGCGGTCACCTGAATGAAAGTGATACGCCTGACTAAGACATATCGGCATTGAAGGAGACAAACAACTGATAAATTGTTACTATTCTACATTAATGCCGCGCTGCACCCGTCATCTGAGACAACAGATGCTAGGTCTCTTATACCCGATAATTTACTAGGTTATATGCACAGCATTTTTAGATAATATTATTAATGACTCCCATTAGCTTTAAATTAAACTTAATCATTCATACAAAAAGTCAATCCTTTACCTACTTAAGGGGTGACTTTCGAAAAACATTTCACACAAGAATTCATTATTTTCAATGAATAACCTTCATACTATTATTAGTTATCAAAGTTTGTCACCAAAAATAGGAAATACTTCCTTTAAAAAGGACATCATAATCATCACCTCATTAACTCCCCACCGAGGGGCACGAGCCTACCGTACGCGGGTGTATAGGCCTTAGTCCTTCACGCGGCCCAGTGCGGATTGGCTGACTTCAACGCACAACCTTAAACTCTTCGCAGGCGTGCGCAGATGTCCTCACGATGTTTTTCTTTACCGTAAGAGCGGCAGATCAAGGTACATATAGTTAGGAAAGACATTGGTGGGATTTGAACTGCACCTCAAATCGGAAGGCAACAGCCCGCAATGAGTCACCGACGATATAAAAGATAATCATACATTTTACTAATAACCTCTTTGGGTATTGAACCAAACCTTCTTCACAATACTCCATAACAACCCGAGAAGATTTGGGTCAACAGGACACTTATTACCGTTTAAAAGTAGGGAAACCTTCCAAATGTAACGATAAGTCTTATTGCCGACAAGGCTTATCAGGGTCGAATTGGGACATTCCTTAGCGAACAATTACCTAAGGCTTCGTTTGTTTTTGTCAAGATGGCCGACCCACGCGATGAGCGTTGCAAATGGCAGATTCATGATTGGGGGTTATTTGTTAAATCTTATTTTTGGAGCAATCATTTTATATAAGCTAAAGGAAAATTTTTCATTATCAAAATCAAGCTATAGAGGAAAAACATATACCACTGACATTGACACAGCGCCATCAATCCCCAAAACTAAGCCTTAGCACTAAACAACAGATAACATACCTCTTATATTTTTAACATATGTGCGTTACACAGTAAAGCAAAACATCCGCGAGGAACCTGCGCATGCCTACGAAGAAATTCAAAGGTTGTGTGTGAAGTTGGTCATCCGCACTAGGCCGCGTGGAAGACTAAGGTCTTTAAACCCCTTACGGTAGGCTCGTGCCCCTCAGTTGGATGTATAAATCGCTGATCTGATGATTTGTTTAAAACTTTCCAATTCAAGAATGCTCTTTAAGCGTCTTCCTTAGCTTTACCTGGGGCGTTGTTCAGACTAAGCTCTCTTATCCAAAGTCCATTCGGGCTTTCATTGTGGGACGATTATAATACAATTCCACTCATACCCAGGATCAGTGTTTGTGGAGCAACTTGACAAGGATTCCGAAGCCTCAATTATATAGGTTAGAAACTTGTTGCGTCGGCTATTGAGTTGAACTTAGTTCAACACATCGATGTTTTGTACTGATTGGTATAAATATACTTCGCTAAGTTGAGCAGCCAATGACTGTTCAGGGTTATACATTAGACTGGACAAGCCGCCAAGTTTATAGGCAGTCCCAGTGTCGCAATTTCTTTTCGGTTCTTACCTGTGTAAAGTTATTATATTTCTTGGTAAATTTACTGATTCATTGCGATGATGGCATGTTACAATTGCACAGGATAGCAATTTGGAAAAAAACGGTAATTTCTTTTAATATTCGTGCGTCTTGACTTGTCTTACAGAGCGTAAACTGGTAGCCAGTGTATGCTCGTGACTTACAGTTGCGCACCTTTAAACGCGGCTTGCCCCATCTCCTGTATTGGGAAATCTGTGGTATATAAATACAATCCATATAAACCAGGATAAAGCAAAAGGCTTATCAATAACCAGAAAGCTGTTTCAGATTGTAAATTATCAACGTGTTAAGACTGTAGAGCCAATGCGGCAAGTAAGATGAAGAGGCAATACGGACAGACATACGGCAACCGTTATTTAGTTTAATGTAATTGGTTGAACGTTAGGTAAAGATGATGTAAATATTGAAATCTTATGGTGGATATTTATTTATTAATATTATTTGTAGTCTCTGTTAGGAGTTCACAGTTCATAGACCGGCTTTGAAGCTTGCGTGGGGACATTGGTCCAACACATAGAGCTTTGTGAGACAGAATAATGAGTTGTGATGTGTACACCGAGCGGCCGCTCGCTCTGCCCGCACTATGGGAGTACACACAGAGCGAGCACCCGCTTGGTGCAAGGACTATTGCAAATATGGAAAGAAAAATAAATTAGGGCTATGGATAGGGTAATTGCTGGTCTAGTTTCTGGGCTATTGATTGAGACAGCGGGGCGCCTGCCAAATCAAATGTCTCAATCTTGAAAATTAAGGCAGACGGTGACTTGCCACCCGCTAGATGGGCATCCACTATGCGGCGTAATGCCTGGGACGCAACACCGGCGCAGGCGGCTAGGGGTGTCGAGAGGTGTACACCGCTTTCTGCGCAGACAAACTGCACCAACTCGCGACTTATGCATCACTTCCAACCCTCAAGCATGTAGCTCTTGCAACCCCACTGGACAGCCAATGAAGGCAAGCCAGAGGTGAGAGTCCCGACCTTGGGTGGGCACTCCGGGGGCCGGAGACGGTCAGTGTGCACTCTCGGGGGCCGTGGGGTCCGTGGTGTCGCTACGCACCAACAGCTCGCCACAAGCTGCCCTGCGGTGACTGACTGCGCTGGTGAAACTCACCAGCGGGCGATGGGGTCGTCACGTCCCTACGCGCTTATTATTATTATTATTTGTTACAAAATTAGTTATCTGCTAGTATGAGGTGAGGAGGTAGAGCGTCGGTGGCTCAATGGTGTGGACTGTCGCCTTCCTACCAGAAGGGGTGAGGTTCAAATCCCGACAAGTACCAATGTGTTTTCGAATTTTCGAAATAAATGTACGTTATCCGACGCTCTTACGGCGAAGGAAAACATCGTGAGGAAACCTTCATGCAAGCCTGCGAAGAGTTTCGAAGGTTGTGTGTAAAGTCGTCCAATCCGCATCCGCGTGAACGACTAAGGCCTAATCACCTTATACCCCTCGTGTCCCTCGGTGGGGACGTTTAATGAGCTGATGATGATGATGAGGTTAAGCTATGTCTCGGTGTGTACTAGGTAGGTAGGATAAGAAGAATATGCATTAATTCTATTATCATCATTGTTTTAGCCTTATATGTCCACTGCTGAACGGAGGCCTCCCCTAATGATTTCCACCCAGTTCCATCATTAGCAGTTACTTTGTCAGCATGAAAACAGTTTTTCAATATTGAAGAGTCTTTCTAAAGACTTTTTTTGATGCAAGCTTTTAAGATAAAGATAAAAAATACTTTATTGCACGTAAAAAAATCATACAACAACAGATAACAGAAAAAAAAACAAGTACAACATGGGCGGCCTTATTGCTAAGGTAACAATTTCTTCCAGGCAACCTTTGGATGAAAGAACAATGCGTAATTCAAGATTGATCAATTAAATTTCAGGCGTCCGTTACGCAAGACAATACTCTGCATTATTATTTAGCGGCACGCGTATCTTATTTGATTTATGTAGTGGTTACTAATTATTTTAATGGATAATTTTGGGTTTAAGACAATTATTATATTTACTTCATAAATTTGATCAGTAATCGATCGCATCGATCGAATCGCACCCAAAGGAAAGGTCCATCATCATCATCATCATTTATTGCAGGGCATATTCCTTCCCGCACAGTATATCTATGGGGAGATTCAGCCGTGAGTGCAACTGACCACGCGGGCTCCTTTGGCGTGCACTTAATATATGCATATAAGCAGTGCATACCCTGTGCGTCCAGATAAATGGAAAATCGCAAACATATAAAATGATTTCCACTTATTCGCCTATTTTCCTCTATAGATTTGAAACCATAGGCGATCTGCTGTCATCAACAGCACTCAATTTGACAAAATGTAAATTATTTAGTGAAATTAACGGGTATAAGAGACCTAACATCTGTTGTCTCGGGTATAGGCGCAGTGCGGCATTGACGGAGGATAATAACTGTCTATCAGTTGTTAGTCTTCTTTAATGCCGCTCTGTCATGGTCTGGCATCACTTACCATCAGGTGAACGTCCTGACCGTCCTGTACACTTATAACATAAAAAAAATGTTATGACGATTAGGCTTACTCACTTTGTATACCGTACCCATAATCTCTAAGCATGCCACAAGCGGGCTCAGTCCGAATTGGTCGATGTCAAGTGTTATCGCTAATTGCTTAGATTGTAACCGGGACCGACAGCTTGACTTCATTGATCATCTTTCTTTGCGGACAATCCGGTAATTTAGCCTGCAAAGCCAAAACTAGACTCGCACAAGTGACGTTACCCCGCGGGATACCAACCCAAGACGTCCAGGTCGCGCAGCCGGACATTGTGCCCACTAGACTAAGGAGGCAGTATTATTATATCCCAGTCTATTGTCGTCACTATCTTCAAGTTGGAAAATGGAGCGCCTCGGAAACATTGCAAGCAGTGTTGCCACCTCAGTTTTAGAAAAAGGTCTTTTTGAGAAGTTAAAAAGAGCTAGATAGCGACTTCTGTTCTTATAATGCTGAAACAATCAAGTCATGAAGCCATTTTTAGAGCGTCCAAAATACGTCATTATGACCGATGAAATAGTCAAAAAGTACTTGCTAGCATGTGGAATCTTTATAATTTGGTAATATTTTCAAGAAAGTGAAAAAGAGTTACATTGCTCTTTTCGGGCTAAATCGTTAAAAAAGGAGTTCACCTATACTAAAAAGTGCTAGATCTGGCTACAAAAGGGGTAAGGTTGCAACACCGCCTGTCAGATGTCGTCCATTGTATTACCATAACAAGATGTTCGAACAAAGATTTTTAATGGGTTGATTTGCTTGACCATTTTGTAATATTGGTTTAATCAATGAGTTATTTATAGAGCTTTGGTGGCTTATTGGTGTGGTGTGGACTACTGCCTTTCGATCTGGAGGGTGCCGGTTCATATCTCATACGTACCAATATGTTTTCGAATTTTCGAAAATTATATGTACATTTAGCCGACGCTCTTAGGGTATCATACCTACTCTAAAACATTTTGGAGTTCCCCATACTGAAACTAAATTTTTTTTTCATCAAATCCACACGTGTGATATAGTATCAATGTGTAGTCTTAAAAAAATGATTGGGGTTTCTAATATCTTTTTTTCAAACTTAATAGATTGCGCGAGAGACTCTTCCAATGTAGGAAAAAGGGTGTGTGTGCGTGTGTATGTGTGTGTGTCCTTACTTATAAAATATGGGATTGATAAAATAAAAAATATTTATGATTTACCTTACCGGTCAAAGGGTTAAATCTAACAACGAAATTCAGTTTGAAAAATATCTAGTCTGTAGTTTTTTATACGTTATACACGGTGGATCACTATTTACTCAATTTAAAACTGTAGTAGGTGCTTATCATTTTATTTCATGGTACTTGCTACTGCGGAACCCTCCACGGGCGAGTCCGACTTGCATTTGTCAAATGTTTCATGGTGGTTCTTCACTTCACTTTAAGTGGTTCACCATAAAATAAACTCTAATTAGAATAAACTCTAACTGTAATTAGAAATGGTTTAAGGTTGTTTACCTGAACTTTAACTTGGGCAGCCTTAAGTTGTTTGTTTAGGCAAGACAATTAAACGTGCGTAGGAACTAGTGTTCAGGCAAACATGGTTTATGAAAATAAGGGAAGAGTATTTGAGCAGATGTTTGTTTATTTCCAATATATGACGACCCATTTTGTGTAATGGTTGAGACGTCGACTACTATGCAAGGGTTCCGGCTCTATCTCCAGGCAGTGCAAACGTTTGTGTGCATGAACATGTCTGTTTGTATTGGTCTGGGTGTTTTCTATGTATTTACAACACAAAATTACATAAGTATGTTTATCAGTTATTTAGTACCCATAATAAAATCTTCAATTAATTGGGGCTAGATGGCGCTCTCTGATTGTCAGTAGATATTTTTTAAAAAAATATATTTATTCAGTTTACTTCAGGTTTTGGTTATGCTGCATAACTATCTTCTACGTGTTGCAGTCCACTGATGGACATAGGTCTCCCCCATTATGCGCCAGATATCCCAGTGTTTCGCTTTCTTGGGTGTGTGACTTTTCGCAAGTCGTCGGTCCATCGGGCTGGACGTCTCCGCTCTACGCATGACCATGCATAAAATATATATAAAAATGCACAGTAATTTTTTTATGTCTTCAAGTAAACGAGACGGTCAGTTCGCTCATCTGGTGGTAAGTGATACTTACCGAAATTAATAATTACAGTAATTAATTTCAGTCAACACTGCTCTGAGCTCGTCACCTGAGACGACAGATGTTAGATCTCTTATAACCTGTAATTTTACTAGATAATATTTATTTGATTACCAAAAATAGTAGATGAGCAATAAAACATTCATATGAATCTTAACTTAGAGTGTCGGTGGATCATATATGTTAAGGACTGCTACCACAGGCATCCGAATATACAATTAGACTGGACGAACCGCCAAGTTTATAGGCAGTCCCAGTGTCGCAATTTCTTTTCGGTTCTTACCTGTGAAAAGTTATTCTATTACTTGGGAAATTTACTGATTCATTGCGATGATGGCATGTTACAATTGCACAGGATGGCATTTTGAAAAAAAACGGTAATTTCTTCTAATATTCGTGTGTCTTGACTCGTCTCACAGAGCGTAAACTGGCAGCCAGTGTATGCTCCTTGAGCTTACATTTGTCGCACTTTAAACGCGGCTCGCCCCATCTCTTGTATTGGGAAATCTGTGACTGCTACCTTCCGATCTGGAGGGTGTAGGTTCAAATCCCGCCACGTACCAGAAAGCTACACTACGCCTACAAGAAATTCAAAGATAGCGCGTGAAGTTTGCCAATCCGCGTTGCGCCCGACGACTAAGGCACCCTTTACGAGTAGGCTCGTGCCCCTCGGTGGGGATGTGTGATGAGCTGATGATGATGATGATGAATCTTAACTAATGGAACACAAAGGAAAATTATATTCATTTGTTCAAGTTAGAAGGTTAGCGCCTAAAAATATATCACAAGGTAGTATATTTATTTCTCGATATAGTTTTGACATTAATTGGTCACAGACCAGGTCAAGGCTCTAGATTTTTTATGATAAAGGGGAATATGTAAAATGAAATTCCGTGTGAACTGTTAGTATGTCAAATATTCCTAACCTACATTTCCTTTGTGAATATTTCATTAAAGGCTCCAATTCATTTAAGTTGACATATTAATAAATTTAAATACTGAGTTTTACCTTGACAATTTAATATCAATTGGGGGGGAAGGTAGGCTAACATATGTTTGGGGAGATAAGCGGCCTGGCACATGCCGGTTACGCGAGTAGGGACTGTGAGATTTCGATCCCCGGGCATTATACACATTTGTGTCAGAAACATGTTGTATTAGTCTGGGTGTTTTTATGTGTGTATTAGTCTGGGTGTTTTTATGTGTGTACTAGTCTGGGTGTTTTTATGTGTGTTTTGTATGTATTTACAAAAAATGTATATAATAAGTTTAGCTGTTGTGTCGGGTGTTATGCGCAGAGCGGCATTGATGGAGAAGCTGTCTATCAATGGTCTCAATCAATGCCGCTCTGTCATGGTCAGGCGTATCACTTACCAACAGGTGAGCTTCCTGACCTTCCTGTACACTTAGTAATATATCATCGGCTCATTAAACGTCCCCACCGAGGGGCACGAGCCTACCCGTTTAGGGTGTTTAGGCCTTAGTCGTCCGTGCGGGCCAAGTGCGGGTTGGACGACTACACGCACAACCCTTGAATCTCTTCGCAGGCGTGCGCAGGTTTCCTCACGACGATTTCCTTTACCGTAAGAGCGTCGGATAACGTGCATATATTTTTTGATAATTCGAAAATACATTAGTACGTGGCGGGATTTGAACCACAGCCCTCCCGTAGTAGGGCGACAGTCCACACCATTGCGCCACCGACGCTCTTAGTACTTAGTGACATTAAAAAAATGATATGATTATATTAAATTACTGTCTGTCACTTCTTCATATTTAGGGCTTCGAGTACGATCAATTAAAACGGATATCCCTTTATATGTAACTATGAAGTTAAACCTTAAATATAAAGGACTGTCCGATATGCATTGTGCGTGGATAATAATTTCAGCCCTCTTTATAGTTTGTAAGCAGTTGGCCCGAAATTGGTGGGCGGATTATGGTTGTGAAGACAAAACTTAGGGGTTTGGTCACGGGCGAGGGGACCCAAACATATCTTTTATACGAAAAATGAGGGTAATGTTGTTATTGTGTCTAAGGGCGCAAATAGTTGGATCCAAGAAATAAGCTTTGGTATTTGGAAATTTATTTACAGGGACCAGAAATGAAATATATTAAATTAAAATATATTAGAAAAAGATAAAAAGATTAAGTATATTTGCATTAAATGAGCAATATGCAATGCAATATATATATAAGAATATATGCAATATATGAGCGTCGGTGGCTCAGTGGTGTGGACTGTCGCCTTCCTACCGGGAGGGCTGAGGTTCAAATCCCGACACGTACCAATGTATTTTCGAATTTTCGAAAAATATATGTACGTTATCCGACGCTCTTACGGTGAAGGAAAACATCGTGAGGAAACCTTCATGCACGCCTGCGAAGAGATTCGAAGGTTGTGTGTGAAGTCGTCCAATCCGCACTGGGCCCGCGTGGACGACTAAGGCCTAATCACCCTATACGGGTAGGCTCGTGCCCCTCGGTGGGGACGTTTATTGAGCTGATGATGATGATGCATTAAATGAAAAGCACGAACAAATGTGGGTTATCGGGTTATTTTTTATTTATTTATTAGGACAAACAACAAGATAAACACTGGAACAAGCAACAATACAAACTTAAATTACAAACAATAAACAAATAGAGACAAACTTAAAGCTAAGTGTGGCCTTACTTATAGGTTGCCACGGCATGCAATGTGGACTATAGTATTAAAATTAAGCAATTTTAAAAAATGGATTGAAGTACAATTAGTAAATTCAGTTAATCAATCAAATACACTGAATGAATATATTAATGTATCAAGTTCAAGGCGTCAAGTATTGCAGTCAAAAGACTGCAATACTTGACGCCTGAATTTTTGAGGCTTATATGAAAATGTTATAAAATCTTATTGCACTTTAAACATAAGTCAAGTTTCTATTTTTTTAAACTACTACCTACATGAATCTCAGCAAACATTTTATGCCCTGGATTAGTTAATCTACAAAAACTTGTCACAAAATGTGTTATATTTTTCTTAAAACTAGGGCATTATTTTAGTAAGATTCGACAAGATTTTGTGCATTTATAATTCTTTATACTAATACCAACATAAATGATAACATAGTATGAAATCCAAGAGGTTGACATTTACAAAAGACACGAGGGGTGACTGCCACATGTCTGCGGAAACAATCATAGAGCACAGAGCCGACGACGCACCATAAACAAAACGGTTTACAAATGGCCGCGGAGCGTGCAGCCTTGGTGTAATACAACGAAACGCTTTTGTGCGCTAGATCGTGATTTTTTACGTGGATTGTTTTATTTTTGTTAAGTATAAGTTGAATACTTTTCCGATTTGGTTTATTATATTTAAATACATATCCATCCAACCCGCACTGGGCCCGCGTGGACGACTAAGGCCTAATCACCCTATACGGGTAGGCTCGTGCCCCACGGTGGGGACGTTTAATGAGCTGATGATGATGATGACATATCCATGGTAAATATCTCTCTATATAATAAGCTTTTACACATGCCAAATTTATGGTGGGTGGATGGATAACTGGATTTACTAACCTGCCAAGTACGGCACTGAAACCGACCGTACGTCTACTCAACCGGGCTCACTGAAAACGAGTGTCAGGGTCCGTAGAGGGCCTTGGTTTATGCTGAGTGAGTCGATTTTGTCTAGACGTCGTAAGACAAATATTTTAGTATTATGGGGAACATCGAGCAATTCAATAATTCAAAACTATGTATGTTTTAACTTTGTGTTGTTATTCTGTCACATGTATTGTATGCGATGTTAAGATTTAATAAATTCTTTCTTTCTTCTTTAAATATGGTTTCTGATAAAACTGTGTTCGTAGCATACGTTTTCCAGATCGATGGACCGACGGCTTGCGAAAGGTTGCTCAGTTGCTGGTGGAAGATGAAGAATGCGTAGAAGAGAACGGGGAAGAGCGGTGTCCGGCAGTAAACTGTAATAGTTGAAGAGAGAAAGTAAACTGTTGTCGTGGTTGGAGGATCCGTGAGGCTGTCAAATTATTGTTGACGACCCATTTGGTGTAGCGGTTGAGGCGTCGACTGCAACACCAAGGGTTCCAGGTTCGATCCCCGGGCAGTACAAACATTTGTGTGCATGAACATGACTGTTTGTAAAGGTCTGGGTGTTTTCTATAAATAAATGATATGCTCACAAAACAATCGGAAAAAGTGTTCCGAATGCAGCGACAGCACACATACACATATTTCCAATTTCAAACACATTTACCTAAACAAAAGAGTACAAACTGTACTCTCTTCAGCGGTTCGTTTTTGAGGCACGGATGACGTATCTACCTTTATATATACAGAATATCATTGTTAAAACGCTATCTATTTTAAATGACTTAATCGTTTATTGAATGTATCCTATTGGTTGTTAACAACTTGATTATTATTCAGGGTTCACTGGAAGCTCGAAAATTACGCCTACCAAATTATGTAAACAAATGTATGTTTTGTTAACACTGTATATTGTACTGGGCAACAATTCCGATAATTTTTGCGCCAATAGGTTCGTAATTGTTTCTTAATAGAGAAATTATATTCTCTAGAGCGTCGGTGGCTCGATGGTGTGAACTGTTCCTACCGGGAGGGCGAAGAGAAGTTTTCGAAGAGGAGAAGTTTTCGAATTTTCGGAATTATATGTACGTTATCCGACGCTCTGTTTGTATGGTTTTGGGTGTTTTATATGTATAATGTGTATGTATTTAAAAAATGTATGTAAGTATGTCAATCGTCAAGTATGATGGGTGACCGGGAGCATTGACTCAAATCCCTGGCCGTTTCGGATAAGTGACTTATGGTGTTTATTGTTTATGATGATAATGATGATGATTTATATAGTAACAAGCTTTTGCCCACAGCTTTGCTCGCGTCAATAATGCAGTATCAGCCCGGTTTAAAATTGACAAAGTTTCATACAAATTTTCATCCTCTATTTTATCCCCTTGGGGGTTGAATTAATCAAAATCCTTTCTTAGAGGATGCCTACGCTACTACCTGCAGGCCTAATTTCACCCTGATCCGTCCGAGTGGTTTAGGCTGTGTGTTAAACATGGGCTTATCAGCTTCTGGCAACCGCTACGTAACCGTGATTTGATTTCAATACCGATATTGGTAACCGTTGCCCAATATCGGTATCTGAGCCCACCGTCTTCATTGTACCGCGGATTATTGGCTATCTACCTAGTTAGTTGCTGCATTAACGTTGTCTTACTACTCATTTTATTATTTCGAGTAACTTAAAATAGAAATAAGTTTGGATTCTATACACACCTATTTATACAAATGGGATATCACTAATGTCACATAGGAACATTTAGAAGTCACTATCAATATGATAAGTACCTAATAATTGGTTTACGCGTGCAACGCAGATTAGGCTAGTACTAAAACAAAATACCTAATAATTCAAAACCAAAACAAATCTGCTAACCATGTAGTCAAATAAACAATCAAATCAGTAATAAAATAGAAAAGGATTGTTGTATAATTGTTTAATAAAATCAACATGTCTATTCATAAAAAATATGCAAAGTTCTTTTGTTTGTTATTTTACATATTAATAGTTTAATCATTCGAAAACTTTATCATATTTAAATAGCTGTCAGCGCCATCTATGAGATATTTGTGCAATTAGTACATTAGAAGTTATTGTAAATTATAAATGTTGTCAAATGTTTGTAAAAATTGCACAAAAATCTGAATAGATGGCGTTAATAGTTGTTTATATCATGAAAGTATTGCGAGTTCCAAAATTAACTAGGCGAATGTTATTTTTTTATGTTAATTATAGCAGGCAAACGAGCAGGCGGCTCATCTGATGGTAAATGACTTCGTCGCCCATGTACACTTGCAATATCAGAGTGCAAAGAAATGCGTTGCCGGCCTTTGAAGTGGGAATACGTCCCCACCGAGGGGCACGAGCCTACCCGTATAGGGTGATTAGGCCTTAGTCGTCCACGCGGGCCCAGTGCGGATTGGACGACTTCGCACACGACCTTCGAATCTCTTTGTAGGCGTGCATGAAGGTTTCCTCACGATGTTTTCCTTCACCGTAAGAGCGTCGGATAACGTACATATATTTTCGAAAATTCGAAAACACATTGGTACGTGTCGGGATTTGAACCTCAGTCCTACCGGTAGGAAGGCGACAGTCCACACCATTGAGCCACCGACGCTCACAGTTCACATTCACACAGATTCACAGTTGTCAAACTGCAACCTCCGACGTAGCGATAGCCAAAATAATTATGCCTTCCCTCTCTGTCTAAGCGAGTTGTAAGTGTAAGAACGAGATGGAGCGAATATTGCGCGCAACGGTTACGCAGAGATTCGCAAAGGTAGCATTGTAGATTTAAACCTTATGTTTGTGATACTAAGGTTGTATTCAGTTTGGCACTACATACTAATAATTTTAAAATGATCTTTCTCTTTCCGAAATTTACAAGGGTCAGATTTGTTTTGGTTTTGAATTATTAGGTATTTTGTTTTAGTACTAGCCTAATCTGCGTTGCACGCGTAATCCAATTACTGGGTACTTATCATATTGATAGAACCTTCTAAATGTTCCTATGTGACATTAGTGATATCCCATTTGTATGAATAAGTGTGTATAGAATACAAACTTATTTCAATTTTTAGTTACTTGAATTAATCAAATAAGTAGTAAGTTAGTACCTAACAAAATACCTAATAATTCAAAACCAAAACAAATCTGGCCCTTGTAAATTTCGGAAAGGGAAAGATCATTTTAAAATTTTTATTATGTAGTGCCAAACTGAATACAACCTTAGTGTCACTCACATAAGGTTTAAATCTACGATGCTACGTAGCGAATCTCGCGTGATCGCGCGGCGTTACCGTAGCGCGCAATATTCGCTCCATCTCGTTCTTACACTTACAACTCGCTTAGACAGAGAGGGAAGGCATAATTATTTTGGCTATCGCTACGGTGGTGGTTGACAACTGTGAATCGCTGACTAACCAAACTAGCGAGCGTAACTTAGCTGCCATCGCGTTAGCGCGTGATATACAATATTTGGTAGCTGACAACCGGTGCGAGATGTGATAACGCTAATAGCTAAGTTACAGGCATGGTAACGGATATTGGTTACGTTTCGCTATAGCGGACACATGACTACTGTGTGTTAATAGATCATCATCTCTGCTGAGCTGAGCACTTCAAGACCATGGATTTTTATCGCATAAATATTCGTATATAGTGTATTACCCTTTTCTAGAAAGGTGTTTCATTTATTCTAGCTTTAAACATGTGTAATGTCAACTCTACAATATTTTGCGTTCCTTATTGAAATTCTCTATACATCTTATGAAAGAAAAATAAAGATTTATATTATTTAAATAAATGTCTTTAATATGTTGTATAAAATTTGTTGATATATAATGATAATTGGTAACGAGCTTAATTAAGCCTCAGTTTTAAATATAGAAGGCTTCCTATAAAATATTTATCTATTTCGAAAAATATATCCGGTTCGGAATAGTAAACGCATTGAAAAATCACTTGGAAACGGGTACAGTGGACTGGCACACTAATCTGGGGAAAAAAGACGGTCAGTTGCGACATGGATACTATATAAGGTTCCGTAGTAAATATCCATTAGGCCCTTAGTATTTGTGAGTGATGCGGCCAAAAAGCCAAAGTTTATTTATTAATTTTAAACACATCACATAAAGTAAATTAAATAAACTTAGATAAACAAAAAACTAACTACATGTATCACGAAGAAATACCATCCAAAAAATGTCCGAGCTGCTTGACGCTTAAGTTGACTTATTTTATATTTATGACATAAAATCGGTTATCCAGATTTTGACCTGATCGCAGCATCAAAAGGGTACAAAGTAAATTCTGCCCAACTGACGCAATGGACAGACTTTTGCCGCGGATAATTTTGAGTGTTTTGATTGAGATTTATTTATTTATTTATTCACAATTAATTGGGCACAAAAAGTTTACAATAAGTTTATTACATGGACAGTTGGAATGCTGAGTTACAAATTTCAGAAAAGTAAATAAGATGTTTCAATCTAAAACATTTAACAATTATTTTGTCAATGGTAATTACCTTGAGCATACATTTGTCTCCTTTATAGAGCTATTTATAATATATTTAATGTCAAAATTCAATTCCAATGTCAAATAATATCAAATTAAAATTACAATAAAAGACTTCAATAATTAAAAACAAATGTCAAAGTATAATTATAATTAATATGTCAGACTTTCATCAATTTAATATTATTTATGTCACACACAGACATCCGAATATACAATTAGACTGGACAAGCCGCCAAGTTTGTAGGCAGTCCCAATGTCGCAATTTCTTTTCGGTTCTTACCTGTGAAAAGTTATTCTATTACTTGGGAAATTTACTGATTCATTGCGATGATGGCATGTTACAATTGCACAGGATAGCATTTTGGAAAAAAACGGTAATTTCTTCTAATATTCGTGCGTCTTGACTCGTCTCACAGAGCGTAAACTGGCAGCCAGTGTATGCTCCTTGAGCTTACATTTGTCGCACTTTAAACGCGGCTCGCCCCATCTCTTGTATTGGGAAATCTGTGATGTCATGATTAAGATTTCAATTAAAAATAATAGCCTTAAATAATGTCAAATTAAAATTACAGCAAAATATTAGTTATTTAAGTTGTGATTGTGCGTCTAGTTATTGTTTAAGTAAATAATACTTAGGTACGCCTTGCTTCCAAAGGGGTAGGCGGAGATGATAAAAGCGCCACTTTGGGTGGTCCTCATATACTTCTCTAGCTTCCCTCGCATCCATCTTTTCATACAAACTCTTTTATTCGTCTAGCTTGGGACCCCAGCCTTCTTAAGGACTTGACCAATTTGTTCAAGGTAAGTCCTTCAAGGTAAGTCTTCAGTCCTTATATGTTATAAGAACACACAAAAATTTGATAGTTGAAAAAAGCGATCCTCGCGTGATATCTATTGAAGTGACCGTCTGACTCAATTTTCACAAATGAAATCTTTGATTTGGCTAATCCTTAAGATTTTTTCGCTACTACAAGTATAAGCATTTAATTTGTACAACATATAACTTCTACAATATATAAAGTATTTACAAAAAATATATATTGTTAATTAAGCTAAGTTAACAAGCTACTCGCTTTATGATGAAAGTACCATATATCCGGTTAGTATAAAAATAATGAAATTTTATATGACATTGGTACCTATAAATTTGTAATAGAACCTTACCAACTGATCCCTGAAATTCGGGAAGCCTGACTCAATTTTCACGTAGCGTGGGTTTCAGCTCTCAATGGCGAAAAAAGTCGTCCACGAGAAAAACAAATGATTGCCCAAAAACAAGAAGAGGGCTCGAAATGGATCCCGGGACTTGGTCTTAAGTCTTCTATAATCTGGCTTAATGTCCGTTTCGTTAAATTTAAATCTAGTTTTTGGGATGGCCGGTTGGATTTTCAATTTTTTGCCGACTACTTTGTAGATTTGTAAAATACTCTTGGACGCATTTTTTGTTACGAAAATTGATGAACCAGTAGATTGATTGTTTGCTCGCAAAATATTTTTAAAATATAGTAAGTAAGCGATGTTTGGATGCTTTTCATCATCATCATCAGCTCATTAAACGAGGGGCACGAGCCTACCCGTATAGGGTGATTAGGCCTTAGTCGTCCACGCGGGCCCAGTGCGGATTGGATGCTTTTGTTGGAACATAATTTACAATATTAAGTTATTTAACCTGTAGTTTAAGAGATTTTGCATTTAACGTGGTCACAGGGAGACCGTGTAATGTAATTCGTAAAAATCAAATGTAAGTTAATTAATACATTCTAAATATTTAATAAAATCACAAGTAAATACTTTTTTGAAACTACCTTTTCCGGGGTAACATTATAAACATCAGTGTTGACAGTTTTTTAGCTTCCTTCCTTGAAAACAGTAAATAGTCGCATTTATATGAGTTGAGCCCTTAGAAGAGGGCTCTTATAAGGGCTTAAGGGCAGATTTGGGGGCAAAAAGAAGTTGCCCGTTTTTTTGTAAATGACCGTTTCTGCCTTGAATTTTGCAGAATGCTTCATACAATTTGCCACCCGCTAATTAAGGGAAGGGGGGATTTTGAAAAGGATTTAAAGCAGCCATGTCAATCTCCATCCCTTCAACTATAATCACGCCAATTCATGCTCAAAGTTGGACAAATAGACACACAAATAAACTTTCATATTTGACGACCCATTTGGTGTAACGGTTGAGACGTCGACTACTACACCAAGTTTTATATAACATAGGGAGGCAAACGAGCATGCGGTTCACCTGATGGAAAGTGTCACCGCCGCCCATGGACATTAGCAACAGCTGAGGTCGCAGGGATGCGCTGCCGGCCCTTTATATAAGAAAACGCTCTCTTTTTGAAAGATGCCAGGTCATATCGTTCCGGAAACGTGTTTCGGGTTCTATCCCCGGCCAGTTCAACCATTTTTGTGCATGAACATATTTGTTTTTATTGGTTCGTGTGTAATCTATGTATGTGTATAATGTATGTATTTACAAAAAAATACATAATTATTATCCGATGTTTAGTACCCATATTGAATGATTAGTTTGGGACTAGATAGTTGTGTCAATATCAGTGGATATTTATTTATTATTAGTACTTTAGTGCCTGATATCATCCCGTGATAGACTCAAGGTTGCTCAGCGTGCTATGGAGAGGGCTATGTTAGGTGTCTCCCTACGCGATAAAATCCGAAACGATGATATCCGTAGGAGAACTAGGGTGACCGACATAGCCCAGAGGATTAGCAAGTTGAAGTGGCAGTGGGCAGGGCACATAGTGCGTAGAACCGATGGCCGATGGGGCGGAAAGGTTCTCGAGTGGTGTCCACGTAACGGAAAGCGAAGCGTAGGCCGACCCCCAACCAGATGGACGGATGATCTGGTTAAGGTGGCGGGTAGCAGATGGATGTCAACTGCAAGGGATCGGTCCGCGTGGAAATCATTAGGGGAGGCCTTCGTTCAGCAGTGGACATAATTAGGCTGTAATGATGATGATGATGATGATCATCCGTGAAACAGGAGTGTTATGCACTTTTGTGTTTCGGGATGAGGGCACTGTAGCTAGTCAAATTACCGGGTATAAGAGACCTAACATCTGTTGTCTCGGGTATCGGGCGCAGTGCGGCGTTGATTGAGGATAATAACTGTCTATCAGTTGTTGGTCTTCTTTAATGCGCCTGTCATGGTGGCGTATCACTTACATCAGGTGAGCATCCAGANTTCTGTCTTGGCAAGCGTAGCGTAGGATGCCCTTCGGCCCGACGGACTTATCGATTTGAAAGTTCGCTGGTAGAATCTGGATGAGAAAAGCGGCAGTGGACTGCGATAGGTGGAAGAGAAGACAGTGAAAGATGTTTTGGTGTTTCCGAGAGCACATTAAGCGGTCATCATCTGTAACTATAAAAAAATATAATAATAAAAAATCGCTTTAGAAACTCTGAAACTAGGGTCGGTCTAATCATTTATTAATCTGACCACTCGTTCGAAGCACCTTTAACCAATCGTAACTTAGTAATGTTAACTTTATGAATTAATGGCTGCCTCTGAACGCAGTATTTCACTACACTTACAAGCTGGCACAATGTACAAACCTTAATAATAACTAATAACGCACACAAAACAACCTATAATACCATGTTTAAAAGTCGTTACGTCTGTTATTTATTGATGTGTTCGGGAAATGTAATCAATCAAAATGTCATTATGCAAATAGAAATGCTGGTAGGTACAAATAATCGGGTAACGTTATAATCAATAAAATAACAACAAACAGTGTTTCTTGTTTTGTTTTTTTTGTTTTGTTGCAGTCTTTTTGTCAAATTCTGTGTAGACGAAATCTTTGGAAGAAACTGTCCTACGAGTATAATTTTAACTCTGCGCTATTACTGATTAGGTAGTACTGTTATTCTGTGTTCCGATTTGTTTTTTTTTGTAAGATTCTCTGATTTGCAAGAAGCGTCTTTCGATATGTGACAATATGTGGTATATCTTGGTACCTTATCAATATAAGAAAATATGTTTAGATAACCTCCAGGCACAGAATCCTCCAGGTACAGTGGTTCATCATTAGTAACATGATAAAGAAACTGCTATTTTTAATGCGATTTTACTCTTAATTTTCCAATGGGTCAATATACAATTCAATGGTGTTTTATTCTTCCCTTATTGTATGGGCAAATATAAATCAATCAAAAGAAAATTCGTAAGATTATGTCAATCATTTGTTTCCATTCGTTTGTCACTTACCTTTATTTCGGGATGATTAAATTTAAAAAGGTAAGTCTTATTTCTACCCACTCAATATGTCACGATACACTCCCCTGGGAAAAATACGCCGAATAATGAGCATTCACTACCGCGCGTGTAGCGTCGTGATGAAAATTTATATCGACGTCACATCCGGATTGAGATTTCCTGTATCGTTAACTTGACACCTAGTGACCGGTTTGAGATTTAATGGATTATGTAACATAATTTAACGTAAAAAAGTTCATTTAATATAGGAAATGTATATGACAATATTGATTTACACACCAATATTCATTAACATTTAATTTGTATGTAGTATATTTTTTTATATCCACTGGCATCCACACAGCGCCATCTAGCCCAAAGTTTAGCGAGAAGCCTGTATGACAGGTACCTACTAAACAACTGATTAACATACTTGTTCCATAATTTTCGTAAATACATATCATACATATAAATCACCCAGATCATTACTAACAGATATGTTCATGTACACAAATGATTGTACTGCCCGGGGATCGAACCCGGAACCCTTGATGTAGTAGCTGAAATCTCAACCGCTTGCTTGCTCAAATGTGCTTCGTTACGTAATTAAGACTAGTTTGATAGTTTTAATTTTTTTTCGTGGAATGTCAAAGGAGTAGATAATGATCGCTCGGCCTAGCACACCTTTTTTCTCCATGGTGAGTAGTACCAAACTCACAGTCCTGTTTGGTTCTGCCGCTAACCTGCGATCAGGGTTAGCTTAATAACTCGACGAAACTCAGCTCTGCTAGTTTTTACTCCAATGGGTCAACCCATTTTTGCTGAAGCATGGCTTTCTCACACTTAAAAATGCACATAATGATATGAAAATAACTAATTTAATCATGTTTGATGTCTACTTGAAAAGTCCTTCACGCTCTTTGAATCTCTTCGCAGGCATGCGCAGGTTTCCTCACGATGTTTTCCTTCACCGTTAAAGAGTCGGAAAAACGTAACAATATTTCAAAAATTTGAAAAGACATTGGTACGGGGCAGATTTGAAACTGTGCTCTCTAGGTCGGAAGGCAATAGTCCTTACCAATGAGCCCCTGACACTAAAACAAATAAACAGCGAAACAACTTAATTCCTTTTTGGGACCATTATCGACCGTTCTCTAGTATCTGCAGTGAAAAGTTTATTGTGAAAATAAAGCTATGTTTATTAAACAAAATAGAAACAGAAATTGCCCTACAAACAAATTGTCAATTGCAGTACCTTACATTTTTAACAACCAAACGTATGTGCAGAAAGTTACAGTCTCTGTCTTGTTAAAAATGCATGAAACCTAATTTGTCGAGAAGGATCCCTCTGCAATTGCGAGTCTGAAAGAAAGATATCACTAACGTTTTTGTTGAAAAGAATTGAAACCGTGAAATGCTGGTTGGGATATTTTTTTTTCTTACAAATGATAATATTTTAAGTACATTCCAACTTTGTGAAGAAGATCGATTCGAAGAAATTTAAGATTATTTTCAAAATTTAATTATGACTTTTCCATTTGCCCATAACCATGACAACTCCATTGCTAGATATCAACGGATAGCGCGATTGCGTTTGGTTGATTGATTGATCATCATCATCAGCTCATTAAACGTCCCCCACCGAGGTAAAGACCAACAGTGCGGATAAGCCGACTTCACGCACTATCTTCACTATCACTTCTTACCACAGACATCCGAAATTTCTTGGTAAATTTACTGATTCATTGCGATGATGGCATGTTACAATTGCACATGATGGGATTTTGGAAAAAAACGGTAATTTCTTCTCATATTCGTGCGTCTTGACTCGTCTCACAGAGCGTAAACTGGCAGCCAGTGTATGCTCGTTGAGCTTACATTTGTCGCACTTTAAACCCGGCTTGCCCCATTTCCTGTATTGGGAAATCTGTGCTTCTTACTATGATTTCCTTCACCGTAAGAGCTTGGGATAAATCATATTATTTCGAAAATGTGACGACCAACGCTTGATTGATTGATACCCATACATATTCGTAATAGCTTCTCTTCTAGTTAAGAAAATATATCTAAGGATTTTTCTTGAATCTCATAACTATTATATCTCGTCTTTCGCTTTTTAAAGTATTTGTATAAAATATTTAATCTTGCTGAGACTTCTTTGTTTGCAAATTGGTTAATTCATCAATAGAAGTTGTTTACCGTCATTTAATATTCCAAACTTAAGGCTATTGTTCTGCATACAAGGTAGGAATTTCACAGACTGGCATAAAGTTTTGGCTTTATGTTCCTTTTACAACCCTCTCCCCATTGTTCGTTCAAAGTTTGTGAAATATTTTCAATAGATTTATACGTCTCATTATCATTATCAACATATAACTTCGCACTGCAGGTCATACCCTTCCCACACGGATTAGCTGTTAGGATATTGAGCCGTGAGTCGTAATCCATCGAATGACATGATGGTAGAATAAAATAGTTTAAGATAGAATGGAAAAAATACAGAAAAGGTCACCGAAACTCGCGTACATCGTCATCATCTCATTAAACGTCCCCACCGAGAACACGAGCCTGCCCGTATAGGGTGCAACCTTTGAATCTCTTCGCAGGCGTGCGCAGGTTTCCTCACGATGTTTTCCTTCACCACAAGAGCGTCGGATATCGTACATATATTTTGGGAAAATTCGAAAACACACTGGTACGTGCCGGAGTTTGAACCTCAGCCCTCCCGGTAGAAAGACGACAGTCCACACCATTGAGCCACCGACGCTCTACTAACTCGTAATTCGCGTATATTACGTTATATTTTAGTGATTATTTCAATCTAAAAAAATAGTTTAAGTCATTATATATGCTAGCTTCAACTTTAGGTTTTTTATATTCCTCAAATATCTATCATATTCTTTTACGGATATCCATTACGTTAGATAAAAATATATTTTATTGCTTAAGTAAGTTGGTTAAACCTTTATATATATTCAACTTACTACGACTAGAAGCTGCTGAAAATTATAGTGAGCGTGCCATTAGATTTTGCATTTGCGAATAAACGTGCATAATACAGTTAGCAACTTGTTTGAATACTAGACGGCCAGCTTTGCTCGGGGACAGACTAAAATGCCTTTTCAAACTACGTATAATCATATTTTCCATCGTTATTCAATAACAGTGTGGTTTAGTAAATTGAATCCGTTTCCTCCAAACAAATATAGTCGAGCGGTATTGATCGGATATCTTCTGTGCACACAATAAATAAAATATCTTTATTGGATAACTAAAACTTAACTGCTCAAAATGTTAATGACAAGATGGTAAAAATATTAAACTATCGACACGTATCACATAATATTTAAGTGTCAAAAATAATAATGTCGTATATAATAGCTGGTGGAAGCTGGATGAGAAAGCGGAAGACCGAGATATCTGGCGCAGATTGGGGAGACCTATGTCCAACAGTGGACTGCGATAGGTTTAAGAGAGTCAAAAATGGGCACAAAGTTGCGTAAACTGAAGTGCGCTCAGAATCCATACCATAATAACTGAATTGCTCTCCGGATATTGCATCCGCCGCGCGGATGTCGCCGCACACGGCGCGTTTATTTCACATAACCATTCAATTGCAAGATTCATAACGCAATTTTTTGAAGGAGCAATATTTTGTATTTCCTAGATACATGGA
>PQWD01009603.1:0-40170 GCA_019425675.1 Leucinodes orbonalis | reverse complement strand
CTTAGTCATCCACGCGGGCCCAGTGCGGATTGGACAACTTCACACACAACCTTCAAATCTCTTCGCAGGCGTGCATGAAGGTTTTCTCATAATGTTCCTTCACCGTAAAAGCGTCGGATAACGTATATATTTTCGAAAATTCGATAACACATTGGTACGTGTCGGGATTTGAACCTCAGCCCTCCCGGTAGGAAGGCGACAGTCCACACCATTGAGCCAAAAAATTCATTAACCTGTAATTTTCGCCCCCCATCCCTTAAAATGGAGGGAGTTTATATGCAATTTTAAGAATTAGGACTTGAAAGTTTACATGGGACTGTTGACAGTAACTAAAAAACCTATAAATAAGTACTTTAGTAAAAATTAATAATAAAAAGACTGCCTAGCAACTCACAAAAAGAACTGAAATCCCATCAAAACGTTGCCAAAACAACCACATAAGGCTTGCCCTTTGAAAAAGATATCAGATCTCAAATAGAGCCAAGTTTTTGAATCTACACACCCTAACTCTACCGCCCTAGCGCTCTATACGGTAAATAGCGGCATCCTTTTCTAATTCTATTTAAGTAAAGATCAAATCTGGAGTCTCTGTCTATTATGCGGGCCTAAATATTCGCATCACCTTTACGACGGTAGCGAAACGGGGAAGTCATACATATTTACTGACTATATAGGTTTGTATTTACTGACTATATTTGGTTGAAATTAGGGTCGGTGGAGTTACTCGTAGGCTGTGTAGATTCAGAAGCTTGACTCTTCTTGAGATCTGATATCTTTTACGCAGGACAAGCCTTAGTGGTCTTATATAATGGTGACTTATATTTGTGAACAAGCGCGAGTATTAGTAAATGAGACATACCCTCGAAGTAATAGGACTTCGAGAACAACGGTCACATTAAGTTATCTCAAGAAGTCTACGTAAGGTTTACGTAAAGTCCTCCACATCTTAACTGGATCTAATGGGGAAGGATGGAATTCATCTATCATTCATCGGTCATCATTAATTTCATTAAACATTAAATAAAAAAAATACCCTAGTAATGATGAGGCAGTATATTTTAAGACTTTAGGATGTAAAAAAAATTTTTGACTTATGCTGACAGGTGTCATGATGGCTTCTGTCAAGCAAGTGTTAAGTCAACTGTCAATACATTAATTACACGAGAAGCTTTTGTACAACTATTCTATTTTGTAATGCAATTAATTCTGTAGTATTAAGTTATTTTGTTCATATTTTAGCCTGTGCAAGAAAGCATTATCTTTCTAAAATGGGGCGACGTTCGATCAATACCACTAAGAGTGGTAAATACATGAACCCAACTGATCAAGCTAGTTAGTATCCAACCTTATTATTTACTTATATTTAATTGATTTATTTTATTCACATTTTTATTATTGTGATTTCTAGGAAAGGAAGCCAGAAAAAAGGAACTGAAAAAAAATAAACGGCAAAGACAAATGGTTCGAGCAGCAGTTTTAAAGATGAAAGATCCAACACAGATATTGGAAGAACTTCAAAAGATTGATGAAATGGGTAAGCTTGATATAGAAAATAAATGAAGAGTCTGTTAAGGATTGATTACTTCAATGTACCCACACATTCTTAAAAATCATTCTGTAGTGAAAAAAGATATATTTACTTAAATGATTTCTGATTCCATCATTATTGGCAAGCCCACAATGATGGAATACATACATTAGATATTTCTATTTGTACTTCATAATCATTCCTGATCTTCATTTCTTGAGTTTTGATAATTTCAATTACAGAGTACAATGTTTTGCAACCATCTCCTCTTAATGAGAAAGTTTTAAAAGAGAAGCGGAAGAAATTGAGAGAAACCTTTGACAGAGTTCTTAAGATGTATGTAAGTATACAATGATTACAGGGTCAAGTAATTCATGGCCTTGGTTACTACTCAGGACTTTTTTGTATGATGGTGGTATGAATTTTATTAACTGTTAGTAATGTAGAATTGGAGTGCTATTTTATAAATGAAGGTACTTGATATTTTGATAATTTGTAAGTTAACGACATATCTTACTAAGGCTAATTATTAATAATTAAGCTGTGATTGAAATAAGTAGCCTTTATTTACTTTATTTACCTTAAATTAACGATGGTTTGTAACATGAAGAGGATATTAACAGCTTAGGAATATAACACAGGCTTAGAGCCAATGGGAAAAATCTGCCAGTTGTATCACAATGATGAGGTCTCTGAAATAGCTGCGATTATAAGGATTTATATTAGCTTGCTTACTTAAGTTAAAATCAGATTGCAGATGTTTTAAGATGTTGTTCAGGAAAGAAGCATTAAGTGATGATAAATTTTAAGTATATATGTAGTGGAATTTTTTAGATGTTTTCAATCCAGCTTAGTGCATGTCGAAGCTTATGTGATTCATTTTAAAATTTTATTTGTTGCCCTTATATATTTCATAACATTTAATATTATTTTTGGGTACTTATTTTACATTACCATTATAAAAGTAACCCAAAACTTACATCTATATATAGAAGACATATAGCAAACAATGTCTGTGATTTACATTAAAATAAAAATATATAAGTAAATAAATTGCCTCATTGCAGTGTATCATACTGAATAATGGATGATTATCTAACTTTTCTCCGAGGAAAGCTTAAAAAGATTGTCATTATTAATTCATTTTAGGACAAGGATGATCCTGAGAAGTGGGTAGAGTTGAAACGTCAGGAGATGGAGTATGAAAAAAGAAGAGCCCATTTAATATCATACTATGAATCTGTGAAGCATGCTCAGTCAGTACAAGTGGATGATATTCCATTGCCAACATTACAAGTAAGTTATACGTACTTAATGATGGAAATTGTAATCCAGACTAAAATAAAAAAATTGTGTCTGTTAATAATACTTAATACAAACTTTGACTATGTTTCATGTTTTATTCTTTGTTTTTTATTTAGGTGTGCCATATTTATGTCTATGATTTTTTTATTTCAGATTCCAGAAAATATAGTATATGGCAATTTGCCATCACAAATTCCATTGCCACTGGACTCTGCTCACCCTAATATTCCAGTCAAACCTATATTAAAGAAGGATTCTGTATATAAGGTATTATTATATTATTAATGTCCAGTTTTTAACCAGAATGATAGAATAAGAATTTCTAAATCCTTTCAATAATAAATTCAAGAAATCTAAGAATAAAACTTTAACTACAGCCTAAAAGCATTGTTTTCACCTAAAGTGTTTAAATAGTACAATAGTGCATAATAGTTGTGTACTTTATAATTTAACTAATTTGTTTTCTTTCTTTGATTTTTTTTTAATTTACCCTGTAAATATTTCAGGAAAGACCTGCCGGGGCCGAGCCTCCTGGTGTGCCGCCAGGGCCCCCGCCGGACTACCGGTTACTAGTTGAGGAAGTATCCAAAATGGCAATGCCCAAGGACAAAAAGAATATTCGTTTCTCTGACATGGCCGATGAAGGACCTCCTGGTGAATGTGTATGTTGGATTTTTTTTGTTTTTAACAAATGTTTGTACTTTAGTTTCAATTTAAAGTTTAGCAATATTAATAATCAGAATTTGTTTTCCTTTTTTGAGTTCACTCTACTAGAACACACAGAATATTCAATGTCTATAGAATTAGCAAATAGTTGTAAATATTTTTTACAAAAAAATAATATTTGTAATAAATTTTCTATTGGTTGAGGTATAACATAATACACTACACAAACACACAAAAATATTATGTATTTGAGTAGGATACAATTTATTGCAGACTAGTCCATATTTTTTATGTCATTAAGTGCATGGTCCCGTCAGTTCGCTCACCTTGTGGCAAGTGATGCCTTCTCCGGTGTTTGCCAAAAGCGAACTTGGGGTGCCCGATCCATTGGCGGGTGAGGATAAGCCGCAGTGTGGGGTTTAGTGGGTAAATTCGCTTTCGTGGCGCGCTCTCTCATTTCGAGAGCGGCGAACTAGTCCCACATATACGCGCCGATGCCTCGATCTTCTGGCGCGGAAGTTGAGGACTTCCCCACTCAGCAAAAAAAAAAGTGATGCCTGACTATGACAGATGCAGTAATTAAGAAAAATAATAACAATAGGTACTCATTAATTTCCGTCAACACTGCTTTGCGCCCATTATCTGAGACGATAACGTTAGGTCTCTTATACTCGGTAATTTTACCTACCGGTATGCAAAATTTATAGTATAGTAAAAAATATATTCTCTTATGTTTTTAACTTTAGAACGTGGCAAAACCTCCGCAACAGCCTATGCCAAAGGCTCCTCCTGTAATAGACAACTTCGACGGTGAAGTTATGGATGATGCGGACAGGCCCACTAGTCCACCCGGGGTCTCGGCCACTCCTACGCCGAAGCCTACCTCTTTGCAGCAGAGAATGCTGGCATTGTCTGGACAGAACATAGACGACTTCATGAAAGAGATGGAGGAAGTGCATAGAAAGAGGGAACGAGATAGGGCTGCTGATTTGAATGCGAGGTACGTTTTGTGTATTTTGGACATAGGTCTCCCCCATTTTGCGCCTGATACCGGTCCTCATCCAGCCTACACCAGCGACCTTTCGCAAGTCGTGGGTCAATCGGGCCGGAGGGTGACCAACGCTACGCTTGCCAAGACGCGGTCTCCACTCCAGAACTCGTCTGCTCCAACGGCCATCGGTTCTGCGACATACTCGTGACCAGCCCACAAAAAGACCCCCCATATTGCGGATCACACGCAAACCAAGAAATCTATTCCTTGTGGTGCGTGCTGCTAACAGATATTTTCATGTTCAGAGTGCTTACTGCCATCGCTTAAAACAGTATTGCATTAATATTACATCACCTTTTTTTGGCACAAAATGCTGACGTATCATTTTAGTAATACCATAGATAAAATAAGGTAATACTGTTTTAAGAGATGGCGGAAACCAGAAAGAAAATATGGCTACTTTTATCCATACAGGGGGTATGGATAAAAATAGCCATATTTTCTTAAACTTTTCTGAAATTTAGAAAAAATAAAAATACCAAAAGTAGTCCCTTATCTTGACGGAAGACTGCATACTAAAAAAGCTAATTTTGCGCCTATGGTCTGAGCTGGCGGTAAATCCCTCCTCCCCTCGAATTAATTATAATGTAAGTATTAGATATTCATTTTCATATTTGTTGCAGACTAAATGCATTGAAGCGTACAGACGGGCCACGGGACAGTGACTCCGATAGCGATACGGAGGGCGCAATGCCCCATCAGCAGTTACCGCCAGATTTCTTGGAGCCTCCGGGGGCTGAGATGAGGCAGATGCCCCCGCCATTGATGCCGCCGGGGCGTGTTAGGTTAACAATTTAATATATTGCCACTCTCGATCACCTAGTTTGATAACTATTTTATTATTTTTATACAAAACTGTTAAAACATTGCATTGGCTAATGGGAATCGTGAGAGTTGTTTTTGTAAAAAATATGTAATATTATAGGTAATCAAAATATACAAATATAGATTTTAATATTGTGATAAAATGTTATTTGTATCAGAGAACAGAGAAAATTTATTTAAGACGCCGGTCAAAGGGTTAATAAGAATAATACATGTGGATTATCGATATAATACTTTAAAGTATTGAGTTGTATTACATTAATAATAGGCATTTAAGATTTTTGAAACCAGCCAACAATCTTCCACAGGTCTCCGACCGCCGCCATTGCGAGCTCCACTAGGGCCGCCGCCTCTCCGCTTGCCTCCCGGTCCCCAGCCGGGAGGCCACCAGCGCCACCCGGGCCCCCAGGCCTGCCCCTCGGGGCATGCTCCGCCCTCCGGGCCCCCCCCGGGACCCCACCCCGTCTGTTGCGGCCCCTGGTGCCCCCGCCCCCGCCGAAGGCTCTGCCGCAGGTGTCCGTGCTCACTGCCGCACCCCAGCTGCTGCCTAAGAAGGATGGCCCGCAAGGTACGTTGGGATATGCATTAATTCTCTAGGATATGTCTCTGCACGTCTCGCACCCAGAATAATGTAGACTGAATAATTCCTGTAAGTCTACAATGCTTGGAGCAGACTCCAAGAGTCCACCAGTGGGCCATGCTCCGCCCAGGACAACCCTCAGAAGGATGGTCCATAAGGTTAGATAAGATAGGACTAAATGTTAATGTTGTATCCTTTGATTTTATATATTAAAGCGCTGCAATACGCAAAGCAGTATGACAATTCTTCTTGGTGGTCTTGTAAGTCTACAATGTTAGAGTAGTCTCTTAGAATCTAGTCGCCGGAGTCTTCCCCAAGACTTCCCCTCAGGCATGCGCCGCCCCTCAGGCTCGCCCCCGTGGGCCCCGCCCCGTCATTACGTCCTGGTGCCCCCGCCCCGCCGAAGGATCTGCCGTTGGAATCCGTGGTAACTATCGCACCCCAGCTGCTGCCTAAAAAGGATGACCCCAATTAAGTTGGGATATATAATTAAGTATTACTGCTTGGTCACGTCGTAGTCTAGGATATGATACTGTATCTTCCACCCTAGTCAAGCAAAGCGTTATTTGTAAGTTATTTGACGACCCATTTGGTATAATTGTCGAGACGTTGGCTACTACACTAAGGTCCGGGTTCCATCCCAGACAGTACAAACATTTGTGTGCATCCACGTCTCGTAATAAGGAAATTGTAAGACTGAATAATTCTTGTATGTTTAAAAAATTTGGGGTAGACTGTAGACATGTATAGTTAAGGCGGCGGACGAATTAATAATGCATTTGCAGAAGTACTAAAAGTTGTACATCTCTTCTTGTTCGGGTAAGTGTATTAAAATGTTTATATGGTGTTCTTCTTAATTTTTGTATGTTTGCCTCCAGGTGCTACAATATCAGCGAAGCCACAAATCCGTAACTTGTCTGCTGACGTCACGAGGTTTGTCCCCTCCGCGTTGCGTGTCAAACGTGAGGACAAGAGGGTGAAGCCGGCGAAGACCACTGGTATCCAGCGGCCGCCGAAATGGCGAAGGCGCCTAGCAAAGACGATGCTTACATGCAGTTCATGAGGGAAATGGAGGGCTTGTTATAGAAATTTGCCTGTAAATATTATATGACAGTTTGTGTTTATTAAATATAGGTGAAATTATTTGATTGTTTCATTGTTTTATGTTGTTAATGTGACAACTAGTATACCTACTCACCTGTTGGTTCAATAAATAAGTACATGCCCATGACGGATGCATTATTGAAGGAAACTAATAAATTGTAGATAAAAATGTCTATTTACGATTTTTCGACAATACGGCCCTGCGCTTTTGGCATCCAATTAGTAGTGGCTACTGGCTACCTACCTAGATGACACATAAGTAATTAATCTCGCCGCCACTATAGAGGTATCTATTGTAAAAAATAGGTGATAATAACATCTAGATCGGTTTTAGACCAGTTATTTTAGTAGGTATAATGTTTTAATACAAAGGACCTATTCTGTAAGGTGACAAAAATTGACGGAATTATTAAAAAACTTATACGAATATATTTTGTCGTACAAACATCATAGTTCGATCATTACGGGATGTTATTGTTTGTGGTTGTCTGTGTAAATAGGTAATGAGGTCGAGAGCTCTGTCCTTTTCTAGATTAATGATAAGAAATATTGAGGCAGGTTAGATATCTTTCGCAAAACATTAAGCAATATTTAAATTTAATAACATAAAATAAGTAGAAACAATTAGTTGAGACTATTTTTTGTTGATATTTAAATTATATATTATACAACGCTGCTTTTCTACCACACTTTTCCAGTACCTAAAATGTGATTCTCATCCATACCAATATTATAAATATGAAAATGTCAGTTTTTCACGGGAAAAAGAAAAGAAGAATCGACATGTTTTTTAAGTGGAGCTAGTTGGAGAGATGGAGTGTGACATAGGCTACTTTTTGTAATTCTAACTCCCTACTCTCCTGTAATAAGGGAGGGAGGAAGTTTGTATAAAGAGTTCCATAATTTTTATAGTACAAAGCTAAAATTTTGGTTGCAGTCAATTTGTCACTTACAAAAATCTCGCATCATTTTTTTTTCGGAAATCGGGCCCGAAATCTTAACAGGGGGTTGAAATTTTATATAGGACTTCGCAGTTGGAAGCTATAATAACAGCAGCGAAAAATAACCAGGAAAGGGGAGCCGTGTTGTTTACCTAAGGTTTTACCATAAATATATACCTAACATATATACAAGTATTATATTTAAACCTCAGATTTTAATGCTTGAAGTAGGTTAGGTTATAACAAAAGACAAAGTTAAACGATACAATAAATAAGAAATAATCACATTTAAATGCACATAGGTATATTTAATCTTTGGTATCCATAATAACTACACTATTGGCTACGTTAGCATGTGGCGAGCAATTCTGATGCGGAGCACGGCCGCATACAACAGGTCTGCAGCACTCTGTCGTGAGGCTCCCAGCCTCTATCGGCCATTTCACGTGGAATCAGCGGCATGCCATTGTCTAACAGCAATTCTGAAAGGAGTAAATCATCATTATCTCATTATACGTCCCCGCCGAGGGGCACGAGCCTACCCGTATAGGGTGTATAGGCCTTAGTCGTCCACGCGGGGCCAGTGCGGATTGGCCGACTTAACGCTCTATCTTTGAATCACTTCGCAGGCGTGCGCAGGTTTCCTCACGATGTTTTCCTTCACCGTTAGAGCGTCGGATAACGTACATATAATTTCGAAAATTCGAAACCACATTGGTACGTCGCGGGATTTGAACCTCAGCCTTCACGGTAGGAGGGCAACAGTCCACACCATTGAGCCACCGTCGCTACATAAACAAAAAAAAAGAAGTACTCCAGCCCGATGGACTGACGACTTGCGAAAGATCGCTGGTAGAGGCTGGATAAAGTAAGCGGAGGATCGGAATATCTGGCGCAAAATTAAATTTTTTTAGCAATCTATTCAGTCCTGGATTAACCCTTAAGCAAATTAAGCACTAGCTTAGGGCCCCACGTCCAGGGGGGGCCCCGACGAAGCACAAAAAAAAGAACAGAAGGTTTACTGGGAAATCATCATCAGTGAATGCCCGAAAAAGCCGCAAGGCGCATTTTTTTTTGTAAATAATTAAATATAGGTACTTTAGTTTTTGTTTGTGTGGCACCTACTCCACTTCCAAGGTACGTTTAATATATTTTCATCTTATTTTACAAAAATACTAATGTTTTTCAATAGTAACCTATGCGCGCACTGCGATTATGTTCGGTGAAAAATAATTTTATGCAAAATCGACTTGCGTTTTTTTCGCAGTGCGCGGATTCGAGTATGTTACTCTTGTTTTTTTTAATCGTGTAGGTTTTTTTAAAGACAAATTCTTGTTCTTTTTCTTAGCGAGTGGACTGACCCCACACAAGTCCCTGTTTTAGAGTTTTGAAACCACTTCACGGCCTTTGACGCGGTTTTTGATTAACGACAATTCGAAGGCGGCCGGGACCGACGGCTAAACGTGCCCTCCGAAGCACGGAATCGTCTTTCTTTTAGGAGAAACAGGTGATATAGCCTGCAATGTCCTAACCTAACTGACAAAACTAACACTCACAAAGTGAAAAATCATTACCGATGTTGTCAACTACTGCGCTATGCTACTAATTCCTGTTGACATACTGACAGGGGGGCCCCACAAGTGTAGATTGCTTAGGGCCCCGAGTAGTCTTAATCCGGCACTGAATCTATTGCAATAGGTTGGCGAGTGAGAGAGGAAATGCACACAACTCCAAACTTAAATATGATAAATTGATGTTTGTTACAAATATAAACATACTTAAACAACTTTATAATAAAAATGCCAATATATTTATGACTACCAACAAAGAAAACATCAAGAATAACACAAATTGCGGATACTACTGGTTTCCAGTTATAGCCTTATATGGTTGGCTAATGATGACATGGTGACGGTGACATGACATAATATGCTGCGACAACTCTTAGCGCCAAAAAAAAAAGTCCAAGATCCAACCAAAAAAATATTTTATTGAAGGGCTTTGTAAGTTGGATGTGCGAAGAATTGATGTTTGTAAGTTATAATTACCTGATGATAAGTCGCTGTAAGTAGAACACAGGTGGAGCAAGTGTCTGGTTAGGGATCTCATGCACTCAGCTAGTGAGAAGTCGTCGTGACGTGAAGGTAGAATGTGCGCGAGCGTAAGGTTCTGACTGCAGGCTACTAGAAGAGCTACTAATACATACTTGACGCCCATGGCTGCATCTGAAAATTATGACGGTTACTATACATCCATACTAATATTATAAATCTGAAAGTATGTCTGTCTGTCTGTTTGTTACGCTTTCACGCCTAAACGGCTAAACGGATTTTATTGAAACTTGGTATGTTGATACAAGGTAACCCAGAATATGTTTTAGGCCACTTTTTGTCCCGTTTTCACCCCCCACTTCCCTAAAATAGGGGTTGGAAGTTTGTATGGAACATTCCGCAATTTTTGTAGTACGACGCTTAAATTTGGTATGCGGACTATTTGTCAGACGCGAAAAAATATGGTTTATTTTTTTTAAGTAGTAGTAGAAGTATCATATCCGATTTTTTGCAGTTTTAAGGTAGATTTATTTGAAACTTGGTATGTTGATAGAAGGTAACTTAGAATAGGTTTTAGGCTTCTTTTTGTCCCGTTTTCACCCCCCACTTCCCTAAAATGGAGGTTGGAAGTTAGTATGGAACATTTTTATAGTTTCAGTTCAATGTATGGGGAACCCCAATATATATTTTTTTCTGAGTTTCTTATCAAAACTTTATAACGGTTCACAGGATACATATACTTATAAAGTTTGAATAGTGTGGTGCTCATAGTTTCGGAGAAAAAAGGGTGTGACATACGGACGGACAGACATGACGAATCCGTATAAAGGTTCCGTTTTTTTGCCATTTGGCTACAGAACCCTAAAAAGGTAATTTATATATGACTTTTCCCAGTTTTTAAGGTAAAAAGGAAAAATTGGTATGCGAAGCGATAAAGAAGAAGAAGAAGCAGTGTTGCAGTGCTAAAATTATTCTGTTTTCGTTACCAGGAAAGTGGAGCCATGTTATCCCAACTTTAACGCGGGCGAAGCCGCGGGCAAAAGCTAGTATTTAATAAAACTTACGAATCATCTCATAGGTACGTAGCAGAGGAGGCTCTGGTGACCAGCCAAAACTTACGCGAAAGCGCTTTAAAAGCCTATTCAAAGAAGCGAACCTCTGAACTGCTACAGCTCAGTAAATCCAAGATCATGGCTATTGTAAGAGCACTAACTGGACACTCTGTGAAAGCTAAGTCACTCGACCACTTGCAGTTTCTGTTTAGACGAATTCTAAAAGAGGAGCGAGTTACAAAACATCTTTTAGGTCGACAAATTAGGTGTGTACAGGTCTGAAATAGTCTGAATATTCCCAAAAAACTCAAATAATAATAATAAGGCATAGCTGGCTCCAATATCCGTTAAATGACTCTGAACTTATGAAGCAATCCCGCAGTCAGTGTTCATATCTTTGCTGCTTATGTTGACTGATTAGTGTACGGGTGGGATCACAGACATCCGAATATACAATTAGACTGGACAAGCCGCCAAGTTTATAGGCAGTCCCAGTGTCAATTTCTTTTCGGTTCTTACCTGTGAAAAGTTATTATATTTCTTGGTAAATTTACTGATTCATTGCGATGATGGCATGTTACAATTGCACAGGATGGCATTTTGGGAAAAAACGGTAATTTCTTCTAATATTCGTGCGTCTTGACTCGTCTCACAGAGCGTAAACTAGCAGCCAGTGTATGCTCGTTGAGCTTACATTTGTCGCACTTAAAAACGCGGCTTGCCCCATCTCCTGTATTGGGAAATCTGTGGGTGGGATGCTTAACTCAAAGACTGTTGTCATTAAGCATTGCGGAATATGCACTGCTTATTTGCATATATGGAGAGCACGCCACTCCTCTCCAATGAGGTTGATGGCTCGTTCAGTGCAGTCCAGGGTTTTAAAGCCCTATGTGTAAAAACTGGTTGAGATTTAAAATAGGTCAAATATTGCACTATAAGTATATTTAAGGGACAACATTTTACATGTGACGCAATAATGTGAGGATTTGTGGAATTTAACAATCTACACATAATAATAGGAAGTGGAACTGTGGAATACTTTATCATTTATTAGAGCAAGAATTACGACTCTCAAAATAGTCCAATACCTACTTATAATATTGTTGCCGGATGCTGTTGTTTACTCTTCATCGCTTCTTTTGATTTTGATATTATTATCAGTTTTGAAGACTGTTATACATTTTAAAATTCCTACGTGCCAAACAACTGCCTCATGCGTTTACTAGATATCTTTAAAGTCCGATAGTTTTGTTTCTTAAACGATATTATGTTATTTTTGTGATGAAATTAAAATATAAATTTCATTTTTCAATTTGAAATTGTTTTTAGTGAATATTATGAGTAGTAAAAAAGACATATTTTTAGCATTTCCTAGGTTCGCAGAAACGCATTATTATAGTATATTAGGTACTTCAAAAATTTTATCCCCGAATATTGAGACCGCGGTAAAAACACTTAAAATCTATAAAAGTATCTAAGTACAACCTTATCGGAAGCAATGCTTTTTTTAAATCTTTACTGTGAGATTAAGTTATTTATAACAAAAATGGGAAAATAACCCTTACCTGATACATGCAGGATTGATGTCACCGCTTGACAACCACTTTGTAACAGGATCCTGTTTCTTATGGCTGAAGATCAAATAACACCTGCTTTTTATACTATAGTAAGCGTACTCTGATTTCCAGGCAAACTTTTCCTTAATTAAAACTTTTAACGGAAAAAGTTCATGAACATAATTTATTTTACGTAAATCGCAAAGAAATATTCAGGGCGCAACATAAGACGCGCGAAGAACACGAATGAGCCAGTTATTATTCTAAAATTTTGGTGTAAACATGTTTTATAAATAACGAGATTCACACTGTTTTTTCTTAAACTACTTTTATCTAATATAATGACCTATGTACTACAAAAGACGAAATTAAACGTAAACAAACTGGTGGCATGAATGTGTTTAGTGGCTGATTATGCATACAATGTGAAGAAAGTTCTTAAAAGATTTCAAAGTCCATAAGTTCTTAGGTACATACCTGTTGTAATTTAAATTAATTAAGGTTAAACGCAAAACAGAAGTCCCACATTTGAGATAAAAATAATTAGTTCATAAAATAAACTCCAACTTTGTGAATACCTATTCCTAAATTTTTATTCGCCTTGCAGCAGTAGCTGTAGCATATAATATTATCTGTGCTGTAGCTGAAATAAAAATATGTATATCCTTAATCCATAAAAGTGATGTTACTAAAATATGTAATTTCATACTTTAGTCACATCCATATATGGATAACACATTGTAAATAAACTATTTATAGACTTTTTAACCCTAAATTTTATGAAATTATTGCGACATATAGGAACAAAGTTAAGGCGTATACACATTCTCATACATATCACCACACACCTAGATGATTAGTTTACTGGGATTCCTTTTTTGCTAATTATCTGCCAGGAACCAAGCCAACTTCACCTGCCACATACATCCAGCAGAACAGCCCAACTTGATTATTCAGAGCTGCGATCACGAACCGAGGCCGTGCCTAGTATACAGGCGAGGCAAGACCTAAATTTTATGTGATGATGGGCAAGATATATTTTGCGAGGCCTCCTGATGGATGACGCAAAAAATGAAAATCCTCTAATTTCAGTAATTTTCTTTAAAAAATGAATGTGGTTTGTATTGCCAGTTATTTGCTAGCAGGTTTATTTTTATTTATTGCTAAACTAGATGATATCTATATTTTCTATTATTACTATTTAAAATATTTAGGCGCGAGGCGCCTTGGACCCCGAGTGGCCCACGTTGCCAACGCCTTTGCCTCGTCTCTAGTATAGATTAGCCCTGTGGTTATTTCAACCAGCAAAAGCTTGAAAATGCTCCAATCGATTAGGCATGATTGCTGAATAGCTGTAATCTATAATTAATTAATAATGTGTCAAAAATATCCGTTGTAAACAAAAATTGAGTTTATATGTCAAGGGTATATTTTACCGGTTTGCATATTGTGGTGATACGGTACAAGTAAGTACCTACCATAGGTTAGCTTTGTTGTTATCTGACGTATTTGCCCTGTATTTTATTGACGTAATCGATTAAGTTTTGTGTAAAATAGTAATGACTAGGGTTATGTTATGTCTCAGCTGTTTGAAAGAAAAGAATCAAAAAAAAATATTTGAAATTATATTATGCATTTGTAATAGAATTTTAAAATTGAAAGTCATCTTTTACTTTTAGTAGTTTTTTTCTTTTTGCTTATGTATTTAGATTATATTATCTTGCCTTAATATCTGCTGCCATGTAAATCCATCCATCAGTATATAAAAAAGTAAGTTTTATTATATTTAGTGTTAAATTATAATAAAACTTACTGACGGCAGCGATAAAAGATATGAGATTTTATGTTGAATCTACAGGAATCTACAGGAATTATATATATGATAGTAGTGTGTGATAGCCACTAGCTGGTAGACATGGCACTGAGACGTTAATTTAGTAAGTACTACCCCGACATCGACTCGTGAAATAGGATATGCACTTTTGTGTTACGGGATGAGGACACAGTAGTTATTGAAATCAATGCCTATATAGACATGACGTTTGTCATCTCTAGAATAGTGGTTTTCATTATACAGNTTAGACATACTTCGGGAAAAGCTCCACTACACCGAAGTCTTATTAACATAGCGGGATGGCAAGGTGGTTGTTTTAGTGGGTAGGTACGGGTATGCAGTTCTATGCATTTTTTCCCCCTCAAAAAAATGTTGTAAACATCGTCATTAATGACAGAGGATTATTATATCGACTATTTTACACTAAAGTTGTCTTATGCTGTATGGTAGCGGTTTAAAATGTGTAATTAATAACCATCAGCTTTAACTCAAAATAAAAAAGTATAGCAAAAAAGGCAGATGGCCCGGATGGTACCTAAGTACTTACACTAAAATTGTACGTGAGTGATCCCAATAGTTGATAACAAGTCACAAAGGAATAAACATGTTATGGTAACAGTTAACTCTCTGAATAAGCTCTTCAGCTTGGGAAACAGTACTCTAAAAGTATACACCGACCTGACCTTCTACTTACGCGATCTTTCTTAGCAATTTCAGGCTCGATCGTAAGGATTAGAGATAATTTTATGCACAGGGGGCCTCTACTAGGATAGAAGTTGTATAATACATTAATAAGCAAACGGCAACCGTTAAAGTTTTACAATTAACGCTGATTGCTTAGAAAATAATTACAGGAGTTAATTTGTCTGAAATTAGACGCCATACAATTTTAAACTCGATATACGGGTTAAACTAAAAATTCAATTTTCTTCGTTTTAAAACCATCACGTGGTAAAGTATCGGTTAGCACTTAATCGCATGTAGAATCAAAAGCACTTTCGTGTAAAATACAATTTCAGCATAAACTATAGATAGATGTAAATTTAGCAGTCATTTTTAAAGTTTTAACCTCCAGGATACCAGATACAATAGAAAATTTATTGCAGATTTCTAGAAACAAGTTGTTGGTGACATTTTAGATGCAAACCCCTTTTCATCATCGGGATACAAGACGAAGGCGAGCGTTCCATCCTTACATGGATGACATTTCATTTATCCGTACAGCACGCCCGTTCCTAATGCGCACCGCAATGGAATGGAACTCTTTGCCTCCTTATGTGTTCTTCGATCATTAAAACCTGGCCGTATTCAAGGCGTGAATAGCCTTGTTCTAGGCAGGCATCATCATTCATCACCATCAGGTGAGATGGTGGTCAAATGTCTGCCTATAGATGATAAAAAAAAACACTTTAGCCACTGGAACCTGTTTTACAATATTTTTTTGCAAATTGGATTTCTCACTCAAATGAGCTATTTGACTATTTAATAAACATGTTTATTCATAATACGGTTCAAGGAAATTCTTGACCTAGCCAGACTTGAGGCGTCACAAATAAGGTGTCATATAAATTTTGTAATATTTATTATGTTGTAAAGTATACAGGATGGTAAGGACGTTCACCTGATGGTAAGTGAAATGCCTGAACATGACAAAGCTGCATTTATGGAGACCAACAACTGATAGACAATTATTATTCTCCATCAATGCCGCACTGCGTCCGCCACACTAACAGACGTCAGGTCTCTTATACCAGATAATTTTACTAGCTACTGTGCTATTATCCCGAAACACATAAGTTCATAACACACTTATTTTACGGAATGATATCTGACACTGAATTTTAATTATTGTTCATTAAATTGATTTATGCAATCGTCTTTCCAGCATCTTTTTTAAGTAGTTAGCTCACCAACGTTTACTGAACCGGCATGACGAATATTGTACAAAGTCGCAGAAAATTGGGTTGGATTGGAGCATGTTCATTTGAAGTGCAGTTTTCTATTTCAAGCTTTTTAGCGGGAAACGTAAGCAGTACGGTCAAAATTTGCGTTACAAAGACGTGCTCTTCGTAGTTGGGAAGAGCGAACTTGTCTTAGATCGAAGTAGCGTTACATTGTTACACATTCACAAAAAAAAGTGACGATCGAACGACGAAAAAGACGATCTTGACGTAAAACGCCCAATACGGAAGACTCGACTAAAGCCCCCATGCAACTATGAGTGTAAGGTTTATTTTGCTGGCCAGTTATTCTGTTCGCCATGCAGCCGAAGTTCATTTTGCTAGCTACATTAGAGCCTATCATAACCACGAGCCGGGATAGACATTTAGATGTCACCGTAGCTGGAAACGGCTTGGACGATGATCGGAGTTGTATATTTTACTAAAAGAATAAAGTTAGAATTTTGTTTTTGTTTACTCGGGTTTTACATCTATAAGCTGTAAATATTGTATTTTACTAAAGTATGTAAAGTCATATTTACGACTGACCATTTTATGAACTTACCACAAAACACGGAAAGACGAGTGACCACTGTGTTCAGTGGAACTTACGCAGGTAGACCTAAGTAATAGGTAGTCGTCAAAGTTATACTTTGCATGTGAAGCTGCGAACAAAATGCGAATAAAACATTTAAATAGTTAACAGGTTCCATTTAAATATAGCTACAAATTTTGATACCACCCTTTACTTTTGCGAATGCACTGTACCTACTTCGTATTTCAGTATTATTGGGTATTTAAAACCAGTTTTTTTCGCAAAGCCTGTTAATTTGCTATTCGCAAGAAGTCTTTACAGCTTCATCGAATAAGTGGAGAGCATAAATCGCTGTCACTCGTTACATTGATCAAAATAAGAAAACACGCTTATTAACCTAGCCTTAAGGCTTTATTTGTGTGCCCTGGTATATCATTTGTTCATTTGAGTTGAAGTTGAAGCATTACGGCGCTTTTAATTTAATCCAATTGTATTAAAAAGTCAACAATGTATATCTAAGTCAGGGCAACTTTTTTCTCTGGGGTTATGGACCCATAAAAGACGATCACAAATAGCGGCGTTCTGTGCAAGATAAACAAAATTGTGTAATACTTTTATGAGTGTAGACAAAATACAAGAATTTCCGCTGTGCGCTAGCAGTGTTACCACCACCTTACCTAAAAATGGCTTCTGCACAGTGGTATTTTTTTTGTGAATCGTACTTTAATTGTCGTTGTACTTTTGATAAACAATCCATACGCATGCAAGAATTTTACGTATGCAGTACTCAAACTAATTTGAACGAATCTACATGTGCACTTCCTTATTAAATTATTAATTACTTCATTCTTGAATAAATTAATATGCATTTCCAAAACCATGTGCTTGTGTATGCTCTAACAAACTCGTGGCTTTGATTACTGTGTCCATTTTATGCAAATTTGCAATAATAATAGCAAACGTTCGGTAAGTACGATAGTCCGGTCAATTTAGACCAAAAATGAGAGTGAAGTTACATAAAGTCCCAACAAGCTGAATTTTTGTAAAGTTGTTCAAAACATAATTATAAACAATGTCTGGAAGTTCCCCATCATTCCCCTGTAAGGAAAAATGTAATTCAAGGTCAAAGGTCAAAAAATCAGTTTTTCGCGATTTTCAGCAAAACGGTAAGTTTATCATAAAGTACTTCAGACAAAAATTGTAATCATAAAATCTATAAAAAAAGTATCAATACTTTTTTCTTACGAGCCACCGTTTCTGAGATATAACGATTCTAAAAGTTATAAAAGTTTTTATCGTCATAATATGCATGAGTACGCCACGTATATACATCTAGAGTTGTAAAATTTTATAATATATATATATATAGAAAAAAAGTATTGATACATTTTTTATAGATAATTTTATGATCTACAATTTGCTGAAAATCGCGAAAAACTCATTTTTTTGACCTTTGACCTTGAATTAAATTTTTTCCTTACAGGGGATGGGGAACTTCTAGACATTGTTTGTAATTATGTTTTGAACAACTTCACAGAAATTCAGCTTGTTGGGACTTTATGTAACTTCGAATGTCTAAATTGACCGGACTACAAGTACTGTATTGCACTCGGTTGTTATTATAACATTATCAGAGTGTGTTTATGAACAAATCATCCTTCGGCCCAGTGTTGCCAACGCAAATTTTGAGTCAGCCGTATAAGTTACGTAAATAAACCGTGTTCCTAACGAATAGCATTGACTGTGGTTCGTGGATCGACTATACGATAAATTCGTTAATTGTAGAACTTGCGAAAGCCGTAAATTCTGCTACGGCATTAGGCTGAAGGCCATAGTCCGTAGATTTAGAGATTTTCTGACCTGAAAGCCGTAAAACACCGTAACTGCCGTAGCTTGGTAACACTGTTTCGGTCAACGTGACTGTCATGCAAAAAGAAATACTCAGCAACGTGCTTAGGAGAGCAGAAAAGACAGAAAAATTTGAAAACAAAGATCGCAGAGAGATAACAGAAACAAATGACACATGCTCGTAAGTAATAAATAATAAAAATAAATAACCACTGACATACACACAGCGCCATCTAGCCAATGTTAAGCGTGAAACCTGTATTATGGGTACTAAACAACGGATAAACATACTTATTTACATTTTTTTTGTAAATACATACATATTATACATAGGGAACACCCAGACTATTACAAACAGACATTTTCATGCACACAGATGTTTGTACTGCCCCGGGATAGAAATCTTGGTGTAGCAGTCGACGTCTCGACCATTACTCCACATAGGTCGTCAGTAGAAAGTGATTATAAATAAAGTCACATTAATTGGCACTATGGTATCGTAAAACAATGTCAGACGCCGTAGGCTAGTTTATAAATATTGTAAACAGGGTCGGTCCGGTTCTTCAACAATGTGTAATTCCACTCGATATATAGAAGAAGCGTCAAGACTTTATAAAAAGGGCCAGTGCATAAGCTTTCAGAGTCTGTTTACTTTGGACATCATAGCTGTTGTTTTGTAATAAGATATCTTCAACTTTTATGATCGAAGTAAGGTATTATCCAAATTTTAATATTTCTCGTTGCGTATGTATCAAATTTATCTTTTATCTTCATCATCGTTACAACTATATAATGTCTACTACACCCCCAATGACTCCCTCTCAGTTTGCATCCATGAGCTATCCATCATCATCGGACCATTGCGATGAGTAAAATTAATAAAATAGTTCAGTAAGATGAGTCTTACCTATCATCATCATCTTATTAAATGTCCCCACCGAAGGGCCCAGCGCGGATTGGTCAACTTCACGCACAACCCTTAAATCTCTTCGTAGGAGTGCGCAGGTTTCCTCACGATGTTTTCCTTCATCGTAAGATCGTCATTCATACATCCGTACGTAGAAAGATTCGTAACCTGCGCCCTCCAGATCGGAAGGCAACAACAACACAACAGTCCATACTAATGAGCCACCGACGCTTTTTTACCTATACATATTCTACCTATACAATAGAATACAATGTTGTGTTGCAAAATTAATAACAGATTCATCGCAATACTGAAATTAGACAACCAGGAAAAGTAAACCATATAAAACATTATGGTTGTTTCAGAGACATTATATCGCGACCTTCTCAGGTTGGCAATTGTACAATATTCGACAATGTATAACATTGTAATTGAAACTAGGTATACATTAATGGGCCAATTTCAAGGGCAACTTAGTTCAAGTGCACGTTTGCACTATAATTAGACACTTGAAGCTAAATAAACGTGTGAAATAAAATGAAAAGGTTTTATTACACGTGTAAGAATGTATGAGTGTAATAGTTTTGACTAGCCTTTGCACAAGTTTTTACTTAGGAGTTGGCTGATTGCTAATCCCTAAGTCACGGTACCGTGCCTAAGTGCTACTTCTTTTCTTCTTTCAATAATTTAGTCATAGCCAAGTTCATTTACCTGTTACTATTAAGCCAGTTTTATACTCCTTAGTATGAGTTGTATTATTTTAAAGAAATTATTCTTTGCTCATAGCAATGAGTAAACACAAGCTAGTTAGAATAGGTAGTTACCTACTCATTTACTTTTTTGTGTTCCCCTTATGCAGCGTTTTCTCGGGTCAACGTCACCGGTCCAGGGTACATTCTGCACCTAGCTGCTATTCCAGGTAGTCCGAGTCTAGCATTTGTGCTACCCCTGGAAACTGTAAACGATGTTAAGCGGAAGTGTCACTTTTCACCAGATGAACCGATCTCTCATTTGTCATCCATTTGCACCCTAAAAGATCGGTGATCAGTAAATTGGTTACATAAGAAAGCATTGTATGCTTATTAAACAATATCATCATCAGCCTATGGCCTACTGCAGGGACAAGACTTCCCAGAGAGCTTGAACGAATTTAGGAATATGGTTATGACAAAAAATATTAGTCAATATTTGAGATTAAATCATGTCACTCATAAAAAATCTTTAGTATTATTTGTCCGCTATTTAAAATATTATTTTAAATTATAGAATATATATTATTAGTCAATAATAAATATTAATATATGCATAACACTTACAAAAAAAATAAAAGTATTGGCAGTTAAAGGAATTGAGAGGAATGAATTTCTATGGTAACTTATATCTTATAATATAATGATGATGACAATTCATACAAATTGTTTACGAGGTTTTTGGATATTGCTGTCCACAATATGGCAGTAAGCTATTTAAGGCAAAGTGGGTGAGGTGAAAACATATACGAATATACAAAAACACCGTAAACCTTAACGACCAAGTAATAAAAACTGTAAAAGCAATTAGTAGAACGCTGAATCACGTTACTTTAAAACATCAAGTTTTTGTCTCAATAAGTAACACAGCTCTATGATTATAATAAGTTAATTAGCTTTGTATTCAAAATAAAAACACACTAAACATCTTTTTTCGATATATATTTATTCCCAAAAGTTTTTAAACTCTGTCGGAGAGCGTCGGAGAGCTCATTGGTGGGCACTGTTGCCTTCCGGTTTGGAGGATGCAGGTTCAAATCCAGCCAAGAACCATTCTCTTTTTGAACGTTCGAAATTATATATATGTTTATCCGACGCTTTGATTGTAAAGGAAAACACCGTAAGGAAACCTACGCACGGCTGTGAAGAGATTCAAAGGTTGTGCGTGAAGTAGGCTAATCCACACTGGACTGACTGGATGGGCTGATGATGAAAGTTCGAGGTGTTTATGACCATATATTTTCATTGAAATGCATGTCAGGACACATGCTAGTGCGGCGAAATATGCTAGCTGTTTACCTTAAAAATAAACTAGTACAGTTTAAAAAACAATATAAATATTTCCAGTGCTACTGCGATTTATCCGTTGCTCTAAGTTAGTTATTATTTGGTCAGAATTAGGCTTCTACTACATTATTTCTGTTTTTTCACCAAAAGAACATATCGATGTGGTCCTTTCCGGGATGTTGAATGGTCAATATTTTTTTTCCACAGAGTAATGGCTATTATAATCATAAACAAATAATAATATAATCCTTAAAGAATACATTTTTTATTGAATATCACGGACTTTGTTACATACCAATTTTTTTTGTATGTTATGAAGTGAACAAGACGGTCAGGACGCTCACCTAATGGTAGGTGATACGTATGACCATGACAGAGCGGTATTGATGTAAAGTTATTATTATCTATTAACGCCGCACTGCGCCCGTCACCGGAAACAACAGGTGTTAGGTCTCTCATGCCCAGTAATTTTACGATAATTCTTTTCATTTATGAAATCAGTGTAAAATATATGAAAAAAAATACAACTTTACATAAATAACTTTAGCTGACTCTGGTTATCACTGTTATCATCAGGCATATGGCAGGCATAATAATCGCTATCATTACCACAGTTATTTAGACCATGACATGACATGTAGAATATAAAACCGAATAGTACACAACGGTTCATTTGACGACAGACCGTTATACCAGTGATTACGTATTTTTGCATACAAAAACTAGGGAAAATTACTTTATATTCCGTTATGAGATTAAACTGTCTTTGACTTCATGTTGTGACGAAATGTGTTCATATATTTTTGGCCTGTATATACTTTAACTTACTGCGACTACTACAGTTAATTTACATGGAATAGTAGTAGTAGAGAATATATATAACTATTGATTTAGGCCTATCTTGTGCGTGGTACCCACAGATTTATAAACTAAACATTTAGTTTATAAATCTGCGGTGGTACCAGATTTTAGGGCCTTGTTTGGTGTTAAGTTATGATGTGCTGTAGGTTAGAGTCGCTTAATTAGGTTTGGCACCTAAAATAAGAAAGATGACAATTAGGTGTTCCTAATTGTCATCTTTCTTATTATTACTAGAAGCATGTATGCTTCTAGTGAATCTAGAGTATTTTTGTGCCACCATAATATCAATAACAATTCAAGACAAACGGAACATCGTTTAGAGGGGTAAGCAAGCAGGACCTTATACTAATAGCAACGATTCTATGACTGAAGGAGTCAATGTGCCGACTATATACATGGACTCACTTCAGATGAAATAATTACTGTAAACTCCGATTTATTTTCATCTATAACAGAACAAGTGTAGCGATTTTAGCTCAAGATACTCTTCGAGAATTTGGAACTTGGCAAGAAATGCAATGAGTGCGTGGTTTAAAAATAGAATCACCAATACATGTGAATATGGCATATGGCTTTATAAACATATTTAATTTACACTAAAAATTACAAACTTCCCAAATTATTACATAAAGATTTAAAATCATTAACATGATGGGTATGATGCGAGATTTCATGGTTCCCTTGGTATAGCTTGAAATTGCTTTGAAGGTGCATTAAACTGTATCCTTAACATAATAAATAGATCATTATTTTCTGGAAAAGTTATCATTATTATAGATAATTTTCTAGATGTGTTACATCTAGAAAATTATCTATAAAGAGTATTTCCCCAGTATTTTTATTTATAGCAATTTATTTGCTAAACCTATTTACTTCTCTTTAAATGCTTTTGGCCCTTGCAAAATGACAATCATTCAATCTGCTGATGATTCTTTGTGAATGAACTAATTTACAAAGTAATACTTTAACTTTGTGACCATCTCATTGACACATGTACAGGTATATTCATAAGGTATATTTAAACTTTTCTTTCTACAAGTAATAAATTAGTAAGGCTTCAACTCATTTGCATTGCATTTACGTATTTTCTGTTCGTAAAAGTTTCTTAACAGTACAAAACTAATTCACAAGTTATTTTACAACTTCTTATGGAGGTCACCTGAATGACGGAATAGAAATGGAAAGTAGATGGATACGAAGATTTAAGGAAAGTTAGGTCTAATTTTAGAAGCTTATGAATATTATTCTTAATAAGTAACAATGTTACACATTTCGTCCAAGGTTTCTAAAGAATTTTTAAATTTACAGCATCACCGGGCAAGTGGGAAGCTCAGATGGCGTTAAAAAATTACACTACGAGACTTAGGGCGCCCCGAAACGGGAGAGCAAACCAAAAAACTAGTATTGCTTACTCAATGACTTCATAAGTAAAGGGGACTCGGTCAGTTCAGAGTATACTTTAGACTGATAAGATATATGAAGATTTTTATATCCAAATATGAAATCACAACCATAAAAAATACATAGCTTTCATTTAGCTTGTGACTTTTCTATCAGTAATGAATGAGTTTAACTAGTATTATCTAGTATTTGACTACGATTGCATTGTCTGTATAATGCATATGCAGTTATTGTCTTAACTAGAATAATTTTATTAGCCTTATGATTGGATTTAAATTTTGATCTAAGTAAAAAAATACTCATGATATACCATGTTATTTTACTATAACACCAGTTACGAATAATTAGAACTCTGACATACGAGTATTGTGCTGAGTGAATCAACTGATACCAGTTCTAAATTAAGATAGTTAAGAGATGTATAACAGTGTCTATAAATAACATTGAATAAACAACTATCAATTCGTTCGAGCGAAAACAGTCACAGGAAATGTAGCAGTTTTCTTTCCTTCATCCAAATTTGGTATTGATATTTATGAAAGGTTCGCTTTTTGAGAGTGCCTTCACGTCGGCTGTCAAGTAAGCATCGAGACTTTACTAAGGGCTTTTTGTAATTGTGTTGCCTCTTGATGGTTGGTGCTGGTTTGTGCATCGAAAATTATTATTTAAGTATAATATGAAATCAGCAGCCGTCCCGATTGGGACACACCACAGACATCCGAATATACAATTAGACAGGACAAGCCGCCAAGTTTATAGGCAGTCCCAGTGTCGCAATTTCTTTTCGGTACTTACCTGTGAAAAGTTATTATATTTCTTGGTAAATTTACTGATTCATTGCGATGATGGCATGTTACAATTGCACAGGATGGCATTTTGGAAAAAAACGGTAATTTCTTCTAATATTCGTGCGTCTTGACTCGTCTCACAGAGCGTAAACTGGCAGCCAGTGTATGCTCGTTGAGCTTACATTTGTCGCACTTAAAAACGCGGCTTGCCCCATCTCCTGTATTGGGAAATCTGTGGGACACACATATGGCACACCTCGCCCGGATAAAAACTAGTACGCAGGCCAAATGTCGACTTGCGAAAAAGTGCATGGGAAGATTATAATAATAATAAATATCCACCGACACTCAAACACTGCCATCTAGTCCCAAACTTTAGCCTGTAACCTGAGTTCAAAACATCGGATAAACATACATAAATTCTTTTTGACATTACATACATAGAAACAACCAGACCAATACCCACAGAGATGCTCATGCACACAAATGTTTGCACTGCCTGGGTCGAACCCGAGACCCTTGGTGAATTAGTCAACGTCTCAACCATTAGGTACACTAAACAGGTCGTCAAGATTCGTTTAGACAAGTTTAGAAGATCTAAGAAACTAGAGGGGATATTACGGCGAAATCTAATAAAATCGGTTTTAGTTTAATAACAGCTCATTTAATTATATTTCAAACTAATTAATACAATACTAGGAGACGCACATAACCACAAGCTTATTGTATTTATGCATATATTATTTGGTACAAGATAAGTTATCAACATAGCAGACTCAGGAAATTTCATTTCAAATTCAAACCTAAAGTAGAGGTAAAATGGGTAGTCTAGAGTTTTAAGGTCACACATTGAAATACCATGTTTTGGCATTCGAAAAACAATTTATAATGAACTTATTGAATGATGAAGCCGATAAAAACGGCACTGTTTTGTTCATGAGAATCAAACATACAACCATTTAAAATTTTCTGACTTCAATCATCCATAAAATAGGTAAGTTATTAAGTAGAACATTTACCTAAACGGTCGGTTTCGCTCATAGATTTAGACCTACATCTGTGGTTTCGCTAATATACCAATGGTCCTAACTCCTAACAATTGCTTTTCGTCATGAAAAATTACAGTATCCGGTAATTTGACAGATGTATAAGGGTGAAAAGTTAATACCGGGATACCGCTGTTAAAAATTATACATAACGGTATTTATATGTAGACTAGATGATTGGCACGATCGCCTAGTCAAGTATTCACCGCAATGACAGATAATATTCAAATTCAAGTTGAAAAATCAATTATGCAGTGCGAGGAAGGCACATAGGAATGTCAAATCGAGCTACTACCGGTTCCGAATACACCTTAAACTGAGAATAATCGAGCAAGGAATTCAGTAAGGGTATTTTTTCAAATAATGCATTTTATTATTTTTAAATTAAAACAATAATAAAATTAACTATAATGGGTCTTATAAATATGTGGTTGGACATCATCCTGAGTAATAGGAGTGTTATACACGTCTGTATGGTTCAGAAAAACTGTAGCTGTTGCAATAACTGGGTAAAAAGTACCTAACTTCCTTCATCCTGGCAGACGTTTGCAGGGGCCCTGCAGCAGGGGCTGTGTTTTACATATGTAGTGTATACGGACGACCATCAACAACCAACAGCCACAATTGTTTTCAAGATATTTAGCAGGTAGTCACATCATTAAGCATTAGGTTAACGAACTAATCGTCCCGTACAAATTATCACATTAAAAAAGCCTGAGCGTTCTGTGCAGATGACCTTATACAAGTTCTACCTTGGCTTAATGAAATGAAAATCCCATTCATAAATTCTTTTCATAATTTTAAGATTAGTATACAAGACATATGCATATAATATAAAAGATATACGAACCAGTAGTATGCTGGTGCGCAAATATTCTATAGATGACGTAGATGTATTATAATACTAATTACTGTGTATATGATAACAATTTTAAATACAACCAACTGTATACTTGTATTGACGGAAACGTAAGGAAGGTATCATTTAATTAATATTATATAAAAATAATTATGCACATACACTATAACACGGCATATTTAATTGAAATTGAAATTGAAAATTGAAATTGAAATTGATAATGCTTTATTCAAATCAATCTTTACAGATACTTTTGAATCGTCAAAACAGTATATAATTTTTTTATTAAATCTAATGACTCTACCACCGGTTCGGAATGCTGCCATCCAACGAGAAGATCCCGGCAAGAAACTCGTGGGTTACTCTTTTCAATACTTGGTTTTACAGAGTTTGGTCAAATAACAAATTTATACAAGTCTGCTCCTGGAGCATTATATGCCTTCCTTTATAAATTTATTTTTTATATCTGTAACTGTATATGTGCACGAAGTATATGGGATCGTATATATCCACGTTTCTTCACCACTATTATTAAATAATATCCATAGACATTCACACAGCGACATCTAGCCCCATATTAACCGCCCCATGAATCATCGGTTCTACGCTCTATGTGCCCTGTCCACTGACACTATAACATGCTTATCCTTATTTGAAATAATACTCTATATTACCTACTATAACTGTGGAGCTAGCAGGGTTTAAGCGATTCAACGATTCTTCACTGTATGTTGTTATCTGCGTGATTATTCCCGAAGGATAGTGCCATCGTCATTATTTGTCACTGTAGTGATGACCATTTTTATATCAAAATGAGCGATAGAGTAGTAAATATTTTTTTTGCTTAAGTACTTAATTCTAGTATGAGTCAAAATTAAGCATCTACGGCTAATAAATGGAGCCAAGTCATACGACGCAGTACCGAGTCTAACACCTAGTAGCTTTCTTAGCAAACTTTAAATAAATTTTGTACATTGTTATCCTTATGGTACCTATCTCTCTTTCCTGTGCAGAACTGGAAAATAAAATTTTACGATGCATTTATTTGTTGCTAACTTCCCCATTTACATTGAATATTATCCTCCTTGTGTTCTGCGCAATTCACTGACCACAAAACCCAAATGAACAAGTTTACTTTTTAAATTCCTCAAAAAACCGTTGTATCTAATATGAATATACATTTTGAAAAGCATATACACTCACCGTAAAAACTTGCAATTCCATATTGAATCGGGTATTCGCAAGTCCTTGATTACGGTAAGTGCAGTCACCGTAATAAATGAGATTACATCACTGATTTGATTTACAACCTTTAAGAGAGCCAGCCTAACACTAATACAAAACCAGTGTAGTTACAGAGAGAGAAAGGGGGGGGGCTGTTGAATGCCCTATGCGCTCATTAATTGCCGTGTGAACCTGTAAAGATCTTCTGCGGCCAACGGCAGTAGTAGGAAACATAGAGATTTTCCAATCAAGTTGGAAAGTATACCTCTAAATAAATTAACTTTTAGTTCACCCAAGTTCATCGAACATTCCATGACAGGAAAAATATGTAACACAATATTGACATTACGAGTATGCATATTTATACCGAATATAAGTCTTCGCTCCCGCTTCAAGAGAACACCATCCTTGCCGATCGAGCACCGCCTTGCATTAGTGAACTCTATGATTGCGCAGGTCTGATTGCGTGGTGATCCCCCATCTGCATCTGGGCTGTCATCTGATACTTAGGCGTACACTAGGAACTAAGAGATTAGTTTATAGACATAGCGATCCTTATCAATCCTTTGCCGATGTCCCAGCCAGGAGTCTTTAGATTGTCCTATTATGTTTGGCTCGGCAAGCAACTCTATCTCCTTCTTCTCTTGGTTTATCTATCATTCTCTTTCTGTGTAGAACTCAGAATCTTCTTGGCAACTAATAGCTTTCCTGCTTCCTTGAGGGTTACTTAGTGTCGAAACCTCACACCCATAATTCAGGATCGGTTTGATCTTATTACTGTCTGTAAAACGAAATTTTATTAAGATTGCAAGAAAATTACGATAAGAAGTGTTCTACCAACTACTTTAGACTCGTTATTTATTTATTGTTTAATGCACTTCTCAGTACAACAGACCAAAAAAATACTCATACTTCTTATAAGTTGTACTATAGCCGAGGTGTGAAGTATTTGTGGTTGTAACCTTGACTAGCGGAATGCGTTAGTGATGTTAGTTCTGTGGAAACTGTAACCTATTCACACGTCTTCCAACTACATATGTAGCAACTGCCTTTTTCATCAAAATACTCTCATCGCTATTTTATGTATACAAATCTAATGCTAGAGCGCATCTTAAATTATCAAGTAATTTATTGCACCGGTAATTTTCTAGGCTTATTCTTAAGGACTTTCATTACACTATGTGCTTATCGGGAGTTGTTAATGAATGGTCTTTTTTTTTTTTAACTCTGCTAAAGTTGGATTATTTATTGTCTATAAAGAGATCTTTTGATGAAAAAAAAATGTATTTTAATACCATGTGAATGGGACGGTTAGTGCCCTCATCTAGTGGTAAGTGATACGCCTGACCATGACAGAAGCAATGTTGAAGGAAATTAATAACAGTAGGCAGTCATTATTTTTCCGTCAACTCTACTCTGCAACAGTCACCCGAGGCAACAGATGTTAGTTAGGTCTCTTTTACACGGTAATTTTACTAGCTACAGTGCCCTCGTTCCGAAAAAAAGAAGTGCAAAACACTTGTAAGACTTAGGCGGACGATATCTGGGATTGCGGTGGTACCTACCTGGACGACTCAGTACCGAGTCTACCACCTTGTACATTGCAACCATTCATAATATTCGCCCTTTGCCTCGCCTTGGGCCTAAATCTATACTAATATTATAAAGCTGAAGAGTTTGTTTGAACGCGCTAATCTCAGGAACTACTGGTCCGATTTGAAAAATTCTTTCAGTGTTAGATAGCTCATTTATCGAGGAAGGCTATAGGTAATATATCATCACGCTACAAGCAATAGAAGCGGAGCAGAAATGAAAAATGTTTCAAAATCCGGGGGGAAATTTTCTTACTTGGAGATTCCGGTGCGTACGCTGCGTAAACGGTTTAAGTTTCGCAAAAGTCATGTATGAGAGTATTGTTACCCTTTTAAAGGTCTACAAAAAAGTCCGCGACAGCATATGTCTATCTTTTAAGGTTAGCTCCCTATAATATATTTTTTGCTAAAAGATTTTCTAAAATATTGCATCATTTTGTGAAGCTATTCTCATAAATATGATATCCATCCTTATCCAAATAAATACTTTATTTATAACAAGTATTTCATTTTCAACAAAATTGCCCTTTACATCATTCAATTTAAATGAATATCTTATGAGATATCGCAGTTTTAACTCACCTATATAAACGAAGTAGCGGGTAAAAGAGAGCGTTAGGCTAAAGTAACTATTCCACGCGGACGAAGTCGCACGCAAAAGCTAGTTCCAGAATATGGCTGAAATCTTTCGAACATTAATAATATAATCGTCATTGTATGAATATGTTCTGCAATGGATTTGGCATTTGTTTTGGTAGATACTCAGGACAGTTGTGATTTTATACTGATGTATTTGTTATTTGGTTGCCCTTGTTAACCTGTGAACGTTTTATGGCTGAAATGATGATGATCGTAATTTATCGTTTCACAAAATAACAATGTTTATAAAAAACTCAGTAAGCCTTCAGGTTTATTGAATCACCTTTTGCCCTTGTATTATAAACAAAAACATCGTATACCTTAATAAAAAACATTTAATTACTGTACCCTGTAGTGAAACGACAAACCTTTTTATATGTGGCTACAATTTTAGAACAGTCCGTTTTAATCCTACTTTGCCGCGTGCCGATTCGATGCGCTTGACTCAGTGCTCGGGTAAGGCAGTTGATTTTAAGACCACGGCTTGGGTCTACGGCAGGTAGTTTTGATTATTAGGACTTAGCAAAAAAGGTCGACCGTATATTTAAGTGCTGCTGAGTTACGTTATAGTTGAGTACGTACGCTGTCAAACTTATTACATGAGTATCGGTTGCCAGAGGCCGTTTTTGAACATCTTTATTTGTTTTGACTTAATTATTTTTAGTTACTTTTTGTAAATATATCTTGGTAAGTTACGGCATTGCAGTCTTATAAAAAAATCTAGCTTTTATAGTTTTTTTCATTGAGTAAGGTTTTACTGAGGGTACTCTACAAGTGTGTCCATATGCGACAAATATTATTACCTAGTAAACAATTTTGGGTATTTAGTTTTATAGCAAACTGCTGAGAAACAAAAGAGCCATTTTAAATAGGATACGAAAGATCTAAAAGCTCAAGAAAACAAAATATCTTATTTCAAAACTATGGTTATTTTGGTTCATTTTTAACCCCCGACGCAAAAAGAGGGGTGTTATAAGTTTGACGTGTTTGTGTGTGAGTCTGTGTGTCTGTCTGTGGCACCATAACTCCCGAACGAGTGGACCGATTTTGATTTAGATTTTTTTGTTTGAAAGGTCATTTAATAGAGCGTGTTCTTAGATATTAAAGTTATATTAAAATTGGTTAAGCCGTTTATAAGGATATAGGGGATGAAAGTGGGAATGAAAAACCGATTGTTTACAAATATGCCCGAGTGGGGTATCAAATGAAAGGAAATGATTCGTATATTACAATAGTAAGTAAGTAAAAACAGGGGTGTTATAAGTTTGACGTGTCTGTCTATATACTAAAATCTAACTTAACTTACCTATAAAAAGTATGAAATAAAAATTAAATTAAAATTTTAAAAACCCCCGACACAAGAACTTAAGTAATTTTAAAAAGTAAAAAATAATAAAAGAAACTTAATGTTAAAGTACCTAAGAATCTTTAATAATTCTAAAAAAACCTCGCGTTAAGGGGACCGCTCTTAAACTAACAATTCAAATACAAATAGTCTTATTAAGTAACAGAGATGAACATAAAAACAAAATTAAGAGAATAATTCAAAAACTTTCATGAAATTCATCTTATGAAAAATATCGTAGATAGGAAAGAAATAATAAGGAGCGGTCCCCCAACGCGAGGTTATTTTTTTTAGAATTATTAATAGATTCTTAGGTACTTTAACATTAAGTTTCTTTTATTATTTTTTACTTTTTAAAGGAAAATTACTTAAGTTCTTGTGTCGGGGGTTTTTTAAATTTTTAATTTAATTTTTATATTCATTTAAGCATAAGTCGCATCAATATAGAGTTATTAACATTTTATGTTATGATGTTCACGGGATCACCAGTTCCCCTACCTAAGTGATACGCCTGCCCATGACAAATGCAGAGTTGAAGGAGTCCCATTACTGTATATAAGTAGTAATTATTCTGCCCTGCACCCGTTACACGATACCCATTAATTTTTACATGCTCTTTTATTTTGGGACAATATAAGTATACGTAATTACGCACTAGCCGTTAAAAAAGTCTATCTTGCTCTGGATGTTTGATGACCTTAACATACCATTGTTTCAACTGCGTAATTAAAAAATATTGTCAGATACAAAATTTGCGTGATAATGCTGATAATAAACGATAGTCAAAATGTGATATAGGTACATATTTCTATGAATAATTACTATGAAAACATCACATACATCACATACAAATGAACACGTAAATCGTGTACGTAGTTTACGCATAGCTTAAAAGTTATCTATTCTTTAACTGACTTATTTCAATCAGCATTACAAACACAATGCAAAGACTTATGACACCTTATTCATGCATGGTTACTGCACCTATTTGGTAAAACATACAAAATTAAATAGCATTGTTTAACTGCACTCGTCAATCGTATGCAATTGAAAGAGGGCATTGTGCGTAAATTGTTACCATTATAGGACGGCGTAGAACAGTTGCGTGTTTGTTGTGTGTGTACTTAGTTTATTTTGAACCTGGAACGCATGCGCCCTCCGTAAAGCGTGTGTGCGCATGGGTGAGTGATCAGTCGGGCCGTCAGCTGCCGCTTGGCACCCGCACCCGCTCGGAAGCGAACTGGGCTTCATCTCAGCCATTGCCACTATAACAGTCTGCGCGCCAAACATCGTTGGGTGTGCGCGATACTGGTCTTAGATCGAAACGTTCGATTTACGAAAGCCGCATCGAAGTAAAAAAAAAATAGTCGATACTGTAGCGCGCATTTTAATTGAAAAATAAAATTGCATATACTATTTTGCCGCGTAATTTTTTTTTTAGTGTTTTGTGCATCGGACTTTGTTTGTGTCGTGAAAGCAGCACTGTTTGGCGTTTTTTGAGAACTAATTTTAGCAAGTGTAACAAAAGGTAAGGGGACTCTTTATATGTCAAGTTTACATTATTGAAACAAAAGGTTTTTCAGTTTTGCTGAAAAACGTAAGTAGGTATATAATTCAATCGTATAAATATTTTTTAATCATACAAACTTGAATACTTACAAACTGAACTTTTTTTGTGCTTTTGAACTTTAAAAATGAAATGTTTCAAAAGATACCGAAAACAGATCTTGATGTCTGAGAAGCAGGAATAGGTTCAATATACATTATTTAACAGCTGATTTAATTTCGTTGTCTGTATTGTATTTCATTATTAAATTATTCCGAAAACTAAGGTCGCGTGTAGTTCCAAGGGCCAGTTTGACGACTTTTGTTTCTGTTATTTTTAAACATAAGCTTGCTTCCGCATCTGTTAAATTCTAAGGTATTGTTTTAATAGAAACATTTGTTTTATATCAGAATCTAGTATTATCACATTAAGGATTTTATTCAGGGGTATACTAATTATTGTATATTTGAAAGGCTTCCACGTTTCAATGAGAATATCTAGTAAATATACATTTAAATATCTAGAGATATTACCCTAGCGCCATCTAGTCTCAATTTAAGCAGAGCTTGTATTATGGGAACTAAACAAAGGATAAACATATTTAGAAATATTTTATAAATATATACATAAAATATGTATTTTTACATAGGGACACCTGTACCAATACAAACAGAAATGTTTATGCATACAAATCTTTTTACTTGTAATCGAACCCGGCGTAGAAGCCACCGCAATTTTTATACTACAAGGGTTGACAGTTTTTGAAAATTCCTTTTTGATTACGACATAAAGTGGCATATGAATCGATAAAACCGGGATGGTTCCATTTTAAATACATTTATTATGCTTCTTCTCAGCCTATCACAGTCCGCTGCTGGATATACTAGAAGGTCTTTAACGTTATTTATCATCAGCTCATGAAATGACCGAGGGGCACGAGCCTATCCATAAAGGGTGTATAGACCTTAGTCTTTCACGCGGACCCAGTACGGATTGGCGGACAACTAAGCATACAGCTTCTAAAAATCGAAAGATTGAAAATATTGTAGTAAAGATGTAAACTAAATAAAAAATATATCTTATAAATTTCGATTGCAGCCTATTTTCTAAAAATCTTTTTTGTTTGATTTTTAAGAAAATTACTTTTATCGACATTAACACGGTTAACCGTAATGTAGGCTTATTTAAAAGTTACCGTAATTTTTCAATTTTCTCGATAATTTTTACTTGATTTTTGTACAAGTAGGTACATGGTTTTTTTAAACATAGGTAAAACTACGTAGTGGTAGATGATAATGTCTTGAATTTATTTGTTACATTTAAAACTATTGTTTCACAATACAATCAGGAATTTTTGGTATGAAGTTAAAAGTTTAAAATTATTTTTACAATAAATACCCTCATTAATATTGAAAAGGGATTTTTACGTAATATAACAATGTTATTAAACTATATATATTTTTAAAAATAACACTATATACAAAATGAGGCAATAATTTACAATATTCCTAAAAAAAATTAAACGATAGAAACTTGTAAAATAAAAGCAAGTGACCTAAGTCCATAGGACATTGCAAAGTCGGTCATGATATCGAAAAGTTGATAACTTTTTCGCTAGAAAACCGGTTATGCATGAGTTTTGACGGCTCTTTATTCATCATCGTTTGAGAATGCACACATACAGTTAAGCCGGTTTCCATGGCTTTCCATTTCACCATAAGCTTGTTTAATGAGTTTTGTTAACATATCCAATTAGTAAAATACAACTTTTCTTAAATCACATTCATCGCATGACACGCAGCAGGTAAAAGTTAACGTATATATTATAAACCTAGAGTAATCGAAAAATAATTACAAAGGAAACACCCAGACAAAAAACAAACACAAATGTGCGTGACATCATGAAATACCCATATGGCAGGATCACTGTCATGAGCAATTGAGCACTATCGAGCTTGTCATCAAGTATAGGTATTACCTACTGCCCAAATTTACAACATTAAGATTTATTTCCAGGGACGAAAAGTCTTATTACGGATTTTAAATCTTTTCAACATACAGCATACTTACGATATGGATACTGTTTTTTATCCGTATTTCAAACTTTGTCGGTTTCGGTAGCCGTGTTTTTGTTTTATTTTATTTGTTCAACGTTTTTTATTATTTTGAACTACCTATCATTGAATAATGATACATACATGAATCATAACGTTTCGAAAGATTTTACAACTTGAAGGTATTACTTATGCATAAACATTGTTTACAGATGATAAACCATAAACGTACAGTTTGTATTGACTTGAATTAATCAAGTCCTTAAGTTCTTAATTGACTCCTGAGTAAGGATCTTAGCATAACATTTGCAAATGTGTGATATAAATTATTATTACACCTGTTTTTGAATTTAACTTATATAAGCGTATATACACACACAATTTAAAGAGAAGTAAAGGTACAACTTGTATAGTATTTATCTCATATGAGTAGTATGGTATTTCTTATTGACATCCAATGATGTATTTTCCTTACAGATATTCCTTAAGGTCCTTAAGCAGAGTTTACATCATTTACAACTAAAATCTTTGAATACATACGACACCAATTAATATGTAGGTATTATTTTAGTAGGTATCATATCGCGAAGTGTATTCCTCAAAATAACTATGCAACGCTACGGTCAGTTGATCTGCTAATTAACATTATGGGTTTTAATCCAAGGTAAACAAAGGCATTTACAGATTAATATCTTAACTTTTGCTATGTTAAACTCTGATTATGAATTGATTTTAAATAATCTTACTTTATATAAAAAAATATACTAAAAATATGTAAGTATAACTATATTATACAAGTCGTATTCAATACTTGTATTTTAATACAAGTCTTAAATACGACTCTAAAGTGATACGAGCCGGATAAACCGCACTAAGTATTCGTAATATTAATTATTATTTTGGAATATCAGTAAAGCCAATTTCTCCTTGCCCTAACGGGGTCTATAGTGATCTGTATTTATTGTAAGCCACGAAACAAATCAAGTGAACTTTGTGGTTTACAATAAATATTTAATTGAATTGAATTCAATGTTAGTTACAAAAATACTGATTAGTACAAATGTCGTACGTTATTTCGTGAGTCATATTAGAAGTTATATTTGTGATAAGGACTTCAAAGTATTGCGAATGTCAATAATGGCGTTGTTCTAGAAACTAGAAAATTTTAATAATACTTTCGCTGGTTTCCTTTTCGTATAATCGTACATTTACGTGAGTGGTGGATGACCCGTGTATTTCATTGGCAATGTTGTTTAGAAAACGTGTTTTTACGCAAATTTCACTTTCATATGTACCTAAATGTATTACATACTTTCTTGTCTAAACAGCTTATCTATGGAATTGGGACACTACTACACAGTACACATGGTTGTTTGGGATATCCTTGACATACTTGTTTCACAAATTAGGTAATAAGCTTTTTGGATCGCGAAATATACATGACTCTTCATGAGACTTCTCAAGATGCCTATTAGTGTTACGGTGTTAAATCATTTTCTTAACTATATGAAGATGTTATCTTGTGCTGACGTACCTATTTCGACATTTTATATTGCATTTACTTTGCATAATATGTGGTCCAATTATTTCTACTGATATTTGTAATATTGTGATATGATGCATACGGTGTTAATAATAATTGCGATACTATTTAAAACATTCGTCTAAAACACTTACAGCTTTTGTAGGTGTTGTGAATGCCTACCCATGAAATATAGAAAAAAGAAAAGTCAAGGCATGTTATATTGAACAAGTTGGGCATTGTTTTAAAGTTTCTTCTCTTCAACCTATCATAGTCCACTGCTGGACATAGGTCTCCCCCATTTTGTGCCATATATCCCGGTCCTCCGCATTTATGATCCAGCCTCATTTTTAAAGTTAACAGCAGGTAAAATTAGCAATAAATTGAGGACAGTACACTTTTGCTAATGGACATTAAGCTTTGCAAACGGTTATAAAGATTTTATATGAACACGATGCTTTCAAATCTGATAACTGATTGAGCGAACACGAACTTAAACGTACAAGCTTGATCTCCGTCAGTGTTTGTTTGATGCCGTAGTACCGTTATGACCCCAATGCGATGTAGTATGAAATAATTTAGGTCCCCTCGAATACCTGAGATTCTTGATGTTGCCGCATACCCAATGTTAATGTTCATGCTAAACAAACAATAGGAGTGTTTTATTATAAACGTGGTTCTAAAAATTTAACCCATTACATTTGGGAATAAAAACTTCTTCTTTAAATCCTTCGATTGTCCTGCAAAAAATGACTATGATTGAAAAGCACAAGCCAATATGTGCTCAGGACACAAACGAAAAGCATTGGTCGATATAAAACATATTTTGAAAGATAATATCGGTTCATTTCAATTGCTAGGCACTTTGCGTTAATTCAACGCAAGTTTAAATGTATCACAATGTTTTAAAAACAGAACAAGCAATTGTATGCGAAATCACAGTTATATTATCTTAATCTCACCGCGTTTTACAATTTAATAACGCGTGAAGTTAGTGTTCTGTGTCTATTGTAGTACAAGTAATAAGTGTAATTTTAATTTAATTAGATACACTTTTTTACTAGTAATTTCTGTTTTGATAGTGTTTGATGCTTTGACAGGGAATCCTAGTGTGAGGTCACACATGATGTTCTGTGATTGTCTGATGTCTGATAGTCTTATATTTATTTGTACCTTTGTTTTTTAATTGTTTCATATATTTCGTTATATTTTAATACAGTAATAACTAAATGTGACTTGCTATTGTTAATACACTTATGATTCTGTATTTTAAGGGAAAATAAACGGAAATATACATGAAGCCAACGGGTTTATTGTTATTAAAAGTACAAAATCGAATGTTGATAATAGAAATAGCTAAATTTAAATGTAACGTGTATTTTACTTGGACACGGGCGTTCTGCGTCAGTTGACCTCCTAGCCGGTCGCAAACGCATAATGTAAGCGACCAGTGGCAATGACCATGCAACGATCGATGTGCATGCATTGCATGCACTCACCGTGTAACTATAGAAATCATACTGGCTACACCTGTTTTAGGAACTTTAGTGTCAAATAGATTACCCTTCCGGCTTTGTTCTATTTATATAAATAATAAAATAATCATGAAAAAAACGGACGGAGTCTTAATAACAACAAAAGTGTGCCAAATTAGGTCTGTTCTTTGTATCGAAAGCCACATATATTAAAACATTTGGCTCGCATCTGTCCGCAGAGTCGAGAAAAAAAGCTGAATAAAAGAATATGGCTTACGTAGTAAAATGGAGCAGAAACCAAACTTTTTAAAGGTAAATGAACGATACAATTCCATATTTTTTGTTGTTTTTTTTAATGCATATACCAAAAAATCTGAAAATTATTTGTCAAAATAACATAGAGAGCAGATGTCAGTTCGGCGACACATTTCATGTATTGATAACAATCTGTCTGTTTTTTATTATATCCATGACAAGCCCACGAGAATAATATAATAATTGATATGTGGGAGTGCAATGCTTCGGTGGCGACACCACTGGCGTGATACCAAGTCCACAAAAAAAATGGCGTGAAACACAGTACGGTTGTGTTTCACTGAGTGGTTCATATATAAAATTACCCACTGCAACACCCTAAGTTGAGTTTCCCGTCCCATTCTGGAACACCTTTAGGCTCATTGCATATACTTTTGTGGTATAGCTTTCTGCGCTCGTTACTTATCCGGTGAAGCTGTTAAGGCCACTTGCGACAAACAGCGAGAAGTCATTCAAAAAACAAAGCTAAGTGTTTGAGGTTACCGGAGACCCAATATTTGGTCATCTCCTTCTATAGAAAGAAATAATTAATAAATCGATGTTATATCCTTTCTCTCTCCCTTAATAGTGACCGAGTTCTGGTAAAATATTGTCTGAACAGTTCTCTTTAAGAAGAACATCAACTACTTTATATTTTATTTTATAAATTGGTGTATTTAAGCATTTATAGATAGCCGTAATAATATATGACATGATGACACCTATGACAAGTGTATAAGAATCAGGTAACCTTAAATGTATTTTGCCCAACCCTAATTAGTGCAAACTGTCCAACTTACCCAGTTCGCAGTAGTTGAACTAACAAGTATAACAAATAGTTATATTGTAGATTGTAAACATTTTTTAATCTGATTTAACAGGTATACCAACGCAGATTATCTATTCAAACACTTTAATTACGTACAAATATACTCAAACTTATTAGATGCAAAAAAAATTATCAAATTACGACGTTATCTTTTTCAAACAATTCTTTGGCTAGGTACCACCGAAAACCGATTCCATGTTTTGATATAAAACACTTCCCCTCATGTTCCGTAGCTCCCCCATCCAACTATTTGAGGGCACTGGCCGCCAAGTAAACTTATTGAGCCAGTACTGTACCTATACGTGAAGGACGAGTTTATGTAATTTCGTACCAATAATATTTCTTAGTAGGTACCTGCAATCTTTTTGCGTGCTCAGCTCAGTCACAGTAATCTGTGTAACATTTTTCACACGCAGTACATTGCACTTTAATGAATTTCATTAATTCATTGTGATCACTTGATCAATTAACAATACTTGCTTGAAGGATAGCTCTAACAATAGGATTAATTTACAATTAAAATGTCAAATAATTACTCGGTTTTTTTATCAATGACATCATTCGAAAAGCACTAGATACATACAAATAGCATGACTGTTGAAAGCATTGCTCTTTTGTTGTTACGATATCAGAGTTATGTGTCACATAAAGTTACTCATAACTCATGAACAAATTCATGAATGTGTACGTAACAAAATTATTCACATTAAAATGTGTCTTTAACAAATAATCATCTGAAGCAACCTAATCTAATTTAAATTTTTTTTGAATAAAGCAATTCTTTACACTTTAGGATAGATAAAAGGTATTCTTTTTATTTCAAAATAATGAAGATTGTGTTTTGATACATTTTATTTTCTAATATTTTATGTCACTTTTAATAAGGCTACTAGGAGTACGAGTAAAACATTATTTACGTATCGAAAAGTGTGCGTG